>JAHKKF010508841.1:0-21474 GCA_019740295.1 Labeo calbasu
CTCCTTCGTTCTTTAGTTTAATTTTAGTTATTTAACTTATTATATTCATTCTTTTTGGTTTTAGATACAGTTTTCTTACATATTTAGTTTATTCTTTTGTGCATTTTGTTTATTTCAGTTCTTTCATTTCTTTTGTTTTTTTTTTGTTTGTTGATTTCTTGTTCAATTTTGTGCTTGTTTAACCTTTAGTTTGTTTTTTTGTGTATTTTTCTTCTGTTTATTTATTTATTCGTTGTAAGTTATAAGTGTAGTTCATTCTTTTTAGTTCAGTTTAGTTCTTTCTGTCTGTCTTTCTTTAGTTTAATTTTACTTCTTATTATATTCATTCTTGTTGGTTTTAGATATTGTTTTCTTACATATTTAGTTTATTCTCTTGTGCATTTTGGTTATTTCATTTCTTTTATTACTTTTTTCTTTTCTTTTTTTTGATTTCTAGTTCATTCTTTTGCTTGTTTGACCTTTAGTTTGTTTTTTGTGTGTATTCTTCTTTTGTCTTTTGTTCATTTATTTTATTTTTTGTTTTATTTTGTTTATGCTTTCATTCCTCTTTGTTTTACAGTTTAGTTCTTTCTTTCTTTCTTTCTTTCTTTCTTTCTTTCTTTCTTTCTTTCTTCCTTTGGTTTAATTTTAGTTTTTTCACTTATTATATCTATTCTTTTTGGTTTTAGATATTGTTTTCTTACATATTTAGTTTATTCTCTTGTGCATTTTGGTTATTTCAGTTCTTTTTCTTTTTTTGTTTATTTCTAGTTCATTGTTTTGCTTGTTTGACCTTTAATTTGTTGTGTGTGTGTATTTTTCTTTTGTTTATTTAGTTATTCTTTATGAGTTATGTGTAGTTCACTCTTTCACTCATTTTATTTTTGGTTTCGTTTCATTTATGCTTTCATTTTTCATTTAAATTTTAGATCTTTTTTCTTTCTTTCTTTCCAAAGCGTTCCTCTCTTCCTAGCTCATGTGTGATTCTCATCTCGTGACATATTATTTTTCTCCATGTTTTGCCATCCGGTGAAGGTTCATTAGCTCTGATTCTGCTCACGTGTCGTCTCAGATGTTTTCTCCTCGTCACCGCCTCCGTCTACTTGTTGCATATATTCTTTGCGGCGTGTCATTCATTTTGGTTTCCTGTTCTCAGTTGTTCATTACTGTTTTGACTGACTTGATTTTCCTTCTTTTGAGAAAAACAATATTTTTATTCAAACAGTCATTGAATAAAATATTGTCTGTGACCCCCCTCCTCCCCTTACCCGTCCCCCCTGTTTCTTTTCTGCTCTCTCCTCCTCAGACGGATCAAACTTCAAGGGCAAGTATACACCATATTGGTCCACTACCTTTGTTACTCTACTTCCTTCCTCGTACCCTTGTCCTGAACTCCCCGCTGACGCCCACCTCCACCTGTTCCAGCCTGCTTGCCTCCTCTGTTCCTCCTGCCCGCCTTGCCTTTAAGACCCTCCTCTTCCTCTTTCTCCTCCTCTTCCTCACTCCCTCACTCACTCACCCACCCTCTTGCTGCGGCCTACACCCACATCTTTCTCTTTTCTCCTTTTCAAGCTCTCTCTATCTTTCTCTCTCTCTCGGCTCGGACAGCCGTTTAAGGTCTCTCCCTGACATCTCCTGACGAAGAATAAAATATGATCTTTCTCTCACTGTCAAACGTATTTCTGATCCCTGTGTCCGTTATGTTTGGGAATATTCTCCTCCATCTGTCTTCTCCTCCCCTCTTTCTTCCTCAGTGACAGTGTTAAATCCTCAGATTGGTGCATTTACTGTAGAAATTGTCAGTTGTTGTTTGTCACGGCTAGTAAACGTCCTAGTCATATAGATGCAGTATTTACTTTGAAAGCATCCCTAAAGGAAACTTTAGCATTACAGTATGAGTTAGCATTACAGTAGTACAGGTATAATTTATTGTGGTCTTTGTTGAGAAGTTATGATTGCACGTTGAGCGTAGCATATCATTGTTTGTTTGTCTGATTTTTTTACCCAAAAATGAAAACTCATCCTTTACTCTCCCTCATTTTGTTTCAAGATCATTTGCTCAGTTGAAGACAAAATAACATATTTTGCAGAATGTCCATGCTTCTCTGTTTCATTCAGCAAAAAAATATATAGTGCCTGTCAATCAAAAAAGGACAAAAAGATTAACAAGCACCATAAAAGCATTATAAAACATTGTCCATTCTTGGACAGTTTTCAGTGAACAGGTATTTAAAAATTAATTTACTGGCCACAAAAATCATCATATGATTTAAAAAAAAATAAATAAAAAAACTCTCTTTTATGCTTTTTTTATGAGTCTGAGAAACACACATTGCCAGATAGTTTAGTATTATTAGTATTATATAGTATAATTAATATATTTAATTCGTTTTTCTTTTTTTTAGTTTTATGTTTTTAGTGTTCAGTTTCATTTTAGTTTTAGTCACTTTGTTATTACTTTTTTATTTATTTGTTGCTTTTCATTTCTATTCAGCTTTAATTTTAGTAATTCAACTTAATTTCAGTTAATTATTTTTCATCTGATATTTTTTTATTTTATTTAAAGGAACAAAGACATTTGTAATATCACAATTTCATACACAATGGTAATTCAAGTAAAATAATAAAAAATAAAATAAATAAAATAATTATAACAGACACTTAAGAAGTCGAAGAAATGCTTAAGAAATCAAAAATCTGATCACTAAATGCTTTCGCTGAATAGAAAAGAGCAGCTTGAACATCCTTCAAAACACTTTGTGTTGAGCATCACATGAATTTGAGGGTGAATAAATGATCTTGTATTTTTATTTTTGTCCAAACTCTTCCTTTAAATCTTGAAGTTTGAGCAGAAATGTTTGCCATACAGGTTCATACTTAAAGACTTCATGATGAGTATGAGCATGTAATGTTGTTTTTAGTTTAGCCAGGTAGTTTATTCTCTTAGGTTGTCTCTTACTGTTCGTATGGTCATCAGTTCATGTTTTGGAATGAGCAGGAATAGGCTACAGATGAATTTGCTAGATGGCCTCCTTTAGGTCCTCTCTTGTTGTTTTGGTGATGGAGCGCTTGGTAGCGCCCGGTTTGTTTGTCGTCCTCCTCTTACACCCCGTGTTCTCATCAGCTTGACCCCTCTGTACGTCTATCACCCCCCAGACTGCCACCGCTACGTCTTCACTTATCCTGACCTGGAAGTGCAAGACATTGTGGAGGGAAAAACTACCTGGGCACAACAGTGGCTGTGAATCTGTATAGACTAATTACTACTTGAATGCTTGTTTTACATCACTATTTGTCAAATACCAAGGCATAAAGTAAAAACATAATAGCCCTGCATCCTGAACAAAAAGCCTATTATTACCTAATTTGATGATGCTGAGTTCAAAAATGTCAATTAAAAACTTGTACAGTACTAGGGCTGCAATGAGTCCTCGATTCTATTCGAGTATTCGATTGCATTTTGCACGTTTCGAGTAATCGGCAAAAGTGGCGCATTCCACATGTTAAACCCGTTTAAAAATCATAATAAAGCATAATAATATTCACAAAGAATTCACAAACGCTATGATTCAATCAAATATATGTGATATAATATATGCGCTTTATTATTTACATGCGTGTAGGTTACATACGTGCATCTCAGAGCGGCTCCGTTCACAGTAAATGCTGCTACACACTGTTATCATTTACATTGTGTGGAGTGTCTCAAACTCCATCTCTGCATGTTGTTGTGAGTTTCGGTTTATTATAAGGGTCATCAGATTTGTAAGGTTAATCATTTATAAACCTATGCAAACACAGAAGAATACATCATTATCTTTCTCATTATGCTAATTGTTCACTGCGATTTCAAAATAAAAGTTTAAACCCTTTGAGTTTACATGTTTCGTTGTTCACATATTCAAGAAATTAGAGTGGCTGTAGCTTTTCATAAAGTAATGGCCAATATAGTAAAGATTAAGTGACATTTGAATTAAATGTTGTTTAGTCAATATTAAACAGATTAGATGGTGCAGTAAAGGGTAAAAACAATCGTCAGGTCGTTGGCGCCCTCTGCAGTCATTTGGTATAATGCGTAATGTACATTAGCTCTATTCTTTATAATGCATTATGCATTTTAACAGTTTTGTTCAATAAAACCATGGTTACTTGCTTGACACTTTATTTTTTAACTAATTATTATTGCCTCGTTGCTATTATACATGTATTTTAAAGGATATTGTTCACTTAGGTCTACAAAAAAAATTTAATTATAATTATCTGATTACTCGATTAATCACCAGAATAATTGACAGATTACTTGATTACCAAAATAATCGTTAGAGACAGCCCTATACAGTACAATATTTTTACAAAATAAGAAAAAGATGATGATTTTTCACATTTTATATATATAGATATATCTCATGTCAAATGTTTTGGTTTTAATGACAAAAAGAAGTATTCAAAATGTATTATTTAACTTACAGTATGAAAACTTGAAAAGTATGTTCAAATATTCCATTTGATGTCATAAAGCTTTACAAAAAACAAGATTTTCACAAAATCTGTCCTTTTCTGTCATCGTTTGGGTGTAGTAAAACCCTTGCAGGTATAGCAGAAAACACGTGTTTGCATTTCCTTCTGTCACTGGCCATAATTCTAACCTTAAAATCAGGAAAATTGCCTGGGAATTGAAGAAATAGTTGTAACCAGGCTGAGAGGAAGACAGGAATGATGTCTGTGTATGGTCTTTCTGGAGATTAATGAATTGTGTAAGACTTCTTTACCTTACATATGCTCGTCAAAAGCAAAAAATGCTACAAAATACATCATATTTTATTAGAAAGCGTGACATGCTTGAACAAAACAGGCACTATTTTTGGAATCAGCACCCTGAAATTAGTAAGAAACAAGGATCTCATTCAACAGATATGATGCAGGACGGTGTGTTAAACGCGAATGCTGGAATAGCACCAGGATAATGTGTAGTAGATTAAACTGGGTTGCCCTTTCTCTTCCCCTCCACAATGCTGGGCACTTTCTCCGATTGAGTCTCTGGAACGGCTCCGCGGTGCCAGTCTGAGGGGCGATCACCTCCATCAGGACCCCTGCCTCACCCACTCCCAGCTAAACGGTTGGCCATGTTGATGCCTGTTGAAAACTAAAGCGGCACGCCACGCGGTTCGTGGGAACGGCGTCGGAGAACTCGCTTCGTCTCAATGTGTACCCCGGGGGTCGAGCCAGTTCTCCGACTTGCAAAAGAACAAAATTCGGACGAAATTCGAATCGAGCTACAAGTGTCTGCTTTCCAAATCACCCCATTATTTCGGCCAGTGCGACTCCATTGAAGGCACCATAGTGGCTAACGCTGGTATTCCCCCATGATTCCTCAGTGTTGCTATGGTAACGTCCCCACTGCGTTCCTGCACCTTTTGAAGAGCAGCTGATGTTAATTTGTTTCTCAGAAGCCTCCCTGTGTTCTCCGACCTCCGCTTCCCCTGGATAATCTTGCCCGTTTCTGTTGCAGATTTTGAGTCTCTCCTGCCAAACACTTTTGAGTCAGAGGGACATGTGTTCATTGCCCCCAGGTAGCTTTGTGTGACTTCTTGAAGCCACGTTCCTGTTTTCGTGCATACGTCCATCGCTAACTTCCTTTCCAACATACCGTAGTCACTGTAGTCTCTTTGTGTGTGTGTGCTGTGCGTAACCTGTCTTTCCATTTTAACCCAAGTGAATGTGTTTTTTTATTGTGTTTTGTCTGTCGAGAGTCCTCACCGTCACCCGTAGGAAAGAAAAAATCCTAATAAGATCTCTTTAGTATCTCGGTTTTATCTCCAAGACAGCATTAAGAGCAAATGGAGACTTTTAGTGTTCTGGGTTCTTTACAAATACTCTCTTAAAAATAAAGGTTCTTTATTGGCATTGATGATTCCATGAAGAAGCTTAAACGTGCACAGAATCTTTCCGTGCAACAAAAGGTTCTTTATAGAGTTCTTTTTCTTCATACTAAGAATTTTTTTTATTATTTAGAATGTTTATTTAAAGTAAAAGAAATGGTTCTTTAAAGCATTAGTTCACCCAAAAATGAAAATTAGCTGTACTCACCCTCATCCAAGATGTAGATGAGTTTGTTTCATCATCAGAACAGAATTGGAGAAATTTAGCATTACATTTCTTGCTCACCAGTGGATCCTTTGCAGTAAATGGGTGCCGTCAGAATGAGAGTCCAAACAGCTGATAAAAACATCACAATAATTCACAAGTAATCCACACCACTTCAGTCCAGCAGTTCATGTCTTACGAAATAAGAAACGTATCCATTATTAAGGCGTTGTAACTTCTGGACAAAATACGAGTCCATAATCCAAAATAAAACTTCCTTCAGTGAAAACGTGTATCTCATGTTGTCCTCTTACATCAAAATCCACTGATATATTTGTTTGGAACTGTTTTGGACGGTTTTGGCTTGTAAACAGTGCTTGCATATTTCTCTCCTGATTCAAATGAGACAACTTTTTTTTTACTAGAGGAAGCATTTTTATGGATTATGGTCTACAGATTGTAGTATT
The DNA here is from genome assembly GCA_019740295.1 of Labeo calbasu. Classification (NCBI taxonomy): domain Eukaryota; kingdom Metazoa; phylum Chordata; class Actinopteri; order Cypriniformes; family Cyprinidae; genus Labeo; species Labeo calbasu. Next base: position 6,531 of record JAHKKF010508841.1, read on the forward strand.
ATAGTCGGAAACAACAGTTCGAAGTAAAAAAAAAAATTAATGATGGATTTGTTTTAAGAAGCAAATTCATCTACATTTTGGTGGCCAGAACTTTTTTATTTTTAGGTGAACTATTCCTTTAAAGGCATTGCTATGGAAGCCCGTTTTCACCACTGAATTAATTGCGACTTTTTATTTCACAATTCAGACTTTTTTCTTGCAATAGCAAGTTTAAATCTTGCAATTCAGATTTTTTATTCTCTGAATCATGTGATACAAATTTGCAATTCTGACTTTTGTTCTCGGAATTCCGAGATATGATCTCACATTTGTGGGGGGAAAAAAACTTCAAGTCAGTTAAGTCTCACAATTCAGACTTTATAACATGCAATTGCGAGTTATTAAGTCAGAATTCTGAGATATAAACTAGCAATTATGAGAAAATATATTTTTTCCACTCAGAACTGGACTTTGTAACTCGCAATTGTGAAACTTGTTTATATCCCGCTATTCTGACTTTATAACTTGCAATTGTGAGTTTATATCATGCAATTCTGAGAAAAAAAAAAGTCAGAATTGGGAGATAAAAACTTACAATTACCTTTTTTATTTTTTTATTCAGTGGCACAAACAGGCTGATTGCTGCTTAAAAGAAAAAAAAAAACAAACTTTTTGAATCTTTGTTTTTAAAAGTGTAAAGTGTTAATTTCCACAGGAAGTAGTTTTGCTTGGTTTGTACAAACAAGCAATAGTTATGTGTACAGTACTTTACTTACAATGGAATCTTATGGTGCCAGACATTCAGAAGGGACTTTCTTTAAACTCTTATTTTATTTCTTCTAGGTATGTTTATTGTGGTTTCTACAGGTGAAGTATGCGCTGTGGTAAATACTTTATAAATACACTGACAAATAGCTAAAAGTTTTAGTTGCTAGTAAACATTAAATTGGTAACATTAAATTAAATGTGAAATTTTGAAGTAGAAACACTGAACTAGTATTTTCTTTGTGAAATATACTTTTATTTTCAATTTTGAAAAATTATTTTCGGTGGAATAGCGAAACCTACGATGCACTGCAATGCCTGGCCCGATAAACTTCTATTGTTAGTATATTATTATTAGAATATTGACTTTTTTGTTTGTTTTTACAAACTTGAGCAACAAGTTGTTAATATTTTCTGTGGTAATTACAGCTGCTGATGAAGCATAACTTATTTTGAACCTGACGAACTCCTGCTTTTTATATTTTTAATCTGAGAAAAAGACATTAATAATCTACATAATCTAAAATATGTCTCCTTTAGTTTCATAAGAGATCCCAACAATGTCTCAAACTGTGATTCGATTTTCCAGGATACCAAAGTCTGCATTTACTGTAATTTTAGAATGAACTCAAATGTTTGTAAATGCCAGGAATGGGCAGCTTCAGTCCTCGGGGTGCAATTTCCTGCAGAGTTTAGCTCCAACCCTGATCAAACTCACCTAACTGTGATTTTTCACAGCTGATAATTTTCTAATGCTCAGGTGTGTTTGATTATGGTTAGAGCTAAACTCTGTAGGAAAGTGGATCTCACAAGCCAGATTTAAGGATCCCTGCTCTATGCTGTGCTCAGTTTTATAGCTCTATACTCAGACTGTACGTCAACATTATATTTTTCTTAAACGAAGAAAAGTAAAGATAAAGCGTATCTGAAAGCCAGGCTATGAAAGCGCCATCTCTGAGCAGTAAATCTTCCTCTGGGTAACTCTGTGTTTAATTCATTGTCGTCTGTTGTCATGGATCAGTATCTTCTGACGTTCCTCATGTCTTCTCCACATCTCATCGCTGCAGCTCTCACGCGTCTCGTCTGTATCTGTGTGTGCATGGCGTTCTCCTCACTTCCTTACATACGGCATCAGTATCAAGGGGAAGGTTGACTTTGGTTTGCATGTTAAAGCACCGATGGATCTAGAGAAGTTCACATGCATGAGTCTATGAATGTTCATCTTTCTCTCTGTGTTTTTAAAGCATATACACTCCAAAATCATGTTCTTAGTCAGTAGTTCTGTCATGTTTTCCAGTAAAAACATCTAAACATCTCTGAAACAAGATCAGTTTACCTGAAAAGCAAAACTGCAATAATTATGACTTGTTTGATGCGTCTAGAATTAAATTGAAGTGAGTGAAAAACTCACTTTGAAATCGTTTTCACTCAGAAACTGGTAGAAAAACTCTGTATTTACATTGTGATTTTTAGACCAAATGCACTGCAGTTTTACTTCTCGTGTAGATTTATCTTGTTTTAAGGATGTTTAGATATTTTTACTGGAAAAACAGACAAAAACACCGGTTAAGAATAATTTTTTTGCAGTGCAGTTATGTTTTATGTATGTAATTGTGGTGTTTTATGTGTTTAAGATGTTTACATGAATGTGAAATATTGGTCAATGCAAAACTCTCACTGTGCGTTAAAGGTTTGCAGTCTATAATATAACTGTTTATGATCTTATTCTCTGTCAGAGAGAGTTTTCCAGTGTGGAATGATGTGTGTTTTCCTCAGGGAATACTGCAAAGATCTGGAGCTGTCCAACAACAACACAGAGTTCCTGCTCAACTTCATCGCTCTGATGGAGAAGGTCACGCCGGACTCCAAACAATGTGAGGTTTACAAATCTTGTGTGAATTATTCAATGACTTCATGCCCTTTTAAAGCACTTTCTGTCAGTAATTTTCATTGCAGCATTATTAGTGATAATTCTTGAACTCAAAACCATCTTATATGAAGACATCATTTCATATGTTATAATATTGTCATCATTATTCCACACAGGCGACAATTTCTTGCTGCATAATCTGATCTTGGACACGGGCATCATCAAAGAGCTGGTAGATAAAGTCTGGAAGAACAAGGACCTCAACACGTACGTTCATAATTTGTTAGTTAGTAGACTGACACCTTTATAAGGCATCAACCTAAAACTTTCTAGAGAGCTAGTGATAAATGTGAGTTAATATGTGTGTTGTGTTACTGTAGGTACGGCTTTATGGCAGTCTTTGCAGCCACAGATGGAGGCGTCACTCGAGTTTTTCCGAATAAGTGAGTCTGGTTCTTATTCTGTATTTGTCACTGTGTTGTTTCAAATAGCTGCTAAGGTAAAATGTGTGTGTTTTTATATAAGGGCCTCTGAGACTTGGGAGGAAGATCCAGAGCCGTTTAATGCTAGTTATTACCGTCGCAGTCTGGACAACAAGGGCTACATCTTCAGAGCCCCCTACCGCACCGGTGAGAGAAAAACCTTTATATAATAGTCTCTCGAGGCAATGTATTTACAATGCAAAGTGTAAATAAAATAATATATTTAATATGAAGAAAAATACTAACATAACAATTATTTGTGTGAGTAATGATTATAATTACATCTGTATTATAAATTCTATATAAGTTATTCATTTTTAATTTTGTAATAATTATAATTATATATATATTTCCTGTCTGTAAAGTAAAAATAGTTTCTAAAAATGTAATTATATAAAATAGTATAAATAAAAACATATTTTATATATTTGTATATTAATAAGTACATTTTTATATATTTAATATATATTAAATATATTTAATTTGTTTTATCTTTATGTTATAATAATAAAATTATGATTATTTGGTCATATACATATTTTTTGTTCCTGTCTTTAAAGTAATAATAGTTTCTAAAAATGTAATTATATAAAATAAAATTATATATATATATTTGTATATTAATAAATATATATTTTTTATATATTTATATTAAATATATGTAATTAATTATATTTTTTTATGTTATAATAATGAAATTAGGATTATTTGTTTATATATATATTCATATGTTTATGTATTATTAATGATGTTATGATTCTGATTTTCTATAATTAATAAGCAGAATACACTACTTCTCCATTCTTTAATTAATTTACTATGTCTTGAAACTCATTATACCCAGTTAGATTTTTTATATAATAATAATTTTACGGTTTAAGAGTTTTCAAGATCTGTTTGCTTTGTTTTGTTTTGTTGTCCAGCTAATGATGAAATACTGAATCCAGAGAATGACACCATTGGCATTCTGGTTAGCACTGCAGTGGACGTTACCGTAGGAAGCAGAAACCTCAAACCAGCAGGTAAAATACAACTATGTGACTCTGAGACATGCAGACATCTGCATCTCTTGAAGAAACTAAATTGTCTGATGACTGATGAATTTATGTAAGTGTTATTAGTTTGAACAACATGGAGGCCTTTTGAATCAGATGAAAGGCACAGCTTACATACTTAAATAAAGCCAAAATCAAATGTGGGATTTGAGATGATAAAGCAATAGCTTAAGAACTTCATCATAACTAACAGATGGTCAGCAGCTGTGTTTGAACACATAACCTCTCTCAGTACAATAAATCCAGAGACATTTTGCCATTTTTTGACTTAAACCTTTACAAATCGACAGTGATGTGCAGCGGTTCCTCACTGAGCTCATGATCATCCTGTTACGTTAGGATTACCTGACATGTGGATTAGCAGAGATAAGTGCTGCTTTATGAATCTGGCTTAGAAGAATGACATTTTCTGCTCTGAACATTGTTGAAAAGTCAACTCTGGTGAATTCTGTCGATGTAAATATGTCATCTAGCTGATAACACAGATTAGGTTGGAAAACGGCCAAATCAGAAATGCTTTGTGCTGTATAGCACATATATGTATATTATATACTATTTTTATTAGATTACTATTTTTACTTTTTATTCATCAAAAAAATTATGAAAAAAACTGTTTCCAACATTGATCAGTATATTAGAATGATTTCTGAAGGATCATGTGACACTAAATACTGGAGTAATGATGCTTAAAATTAAGATTTGCATCACAGAGATTAATTAGATTTTGAAGTATATTATAATAGAAAAACCTTTTTTTTTAATTAAAATAATATTAATGTTTTTCTGTATTTTTTCTGTATTTTTACATTAAAAAGATAAATGTAAGTAGGCCCCTATGGTTTATTTTGGAAACCAGTCCAAAAAACGGAATTTACTGTATAATGCGGAATGTCATGAATTTGGCGAAGTTTGCAGGAATTAATCAAAAGTAGGTCAAATCACAATATGGACGAGTATCTCTAAATATTAAGCAAAAAGACTATTTAAATATGAATCGTCCGTGTTCATGTGTGAATGGCGCAGACGCTCGTGGTGATTTCAGTGTCTGCCATCTCGCTAAATATGGGGACAGAATTACATGAACATTTCCAGAACTGCTGGAGCATTTTAACGTTTCTTTTGAGAAAAACTATCGTATCATATACACACAGAAATGTAAAGGTATTCACGGCAACCCGTCAAAATAAAAGTTTGGTGTAATTTATTGTTTAGCGGAATGCACGTAATACTACTGCTACTATAATTACTAAAATTGTTCAAACTTTATTTTGTTAAGGAATAATCACACAACATTTTTTTATGTTTTAATTTTAATAATGACTTTGTTTGCCAAACAATACAGTTTGTTCAATTTTGATTTGATTAAAAGTGTATATTTTATACCTTCATTTGATAACCAGAAAAATGTAAATATTGTAAAAAAAAAAAAATGCATTTAAATAATTAGACATGCTTAAACAGAATTTGGTAACAATAAAACAGAAGGTGAGAAAAAATTAAACGTTTCATAAGGCCCTATACAAGTCATTTTTGTTAAACTTTTAATAAATTGATGTTAAATTGTATAAATTGCATAATTTTAATTTATTAGACTTGCTTTATGATTAATAAAATGTCATTTAACCATTTAAAAAAAAAGAGTCCAGAAAAATTAAAACGGAAAAAACAAAATTTGGAAAAATTTAAACGGAAAAAAACTGAATTTGGAAAAAAATAAAACGGAATTTGGGAAAAAATAAAATGGATTTTATAGGGCCCTGTGTAAGGTGTATGTAAAATAGTAAAGACCACTGGTTTTACTTTTTTTTTCTAATTGTGTTTCTGTCCTGCACTCTCTTAGTTTTGGGTGTGAAGCTTGATCTTGAGGCTTGGACGGACAAATTCAAGATCCTGGCGAGCAACCACACCAACAGCAACCGACAGAGCTCTCAAACGGTACAGCACAAACACACACACATATACTGAATATGCATGGCTATACACAAGCGCACGCTGCTCTAAATACTGTTGTTTCTGTCTGACAGTGTGGACCCACCAGTGGCTGTGAAATGGACTGTGAAGCCAACAGTGATGTAAGAGACTCTTAATGCACTCAGATTAGTCAATACTGAGATCTATAGCTCACATCCATACATTCTCATCCATTAAGTCTAGCGGATTGATCTAGTGATTTTCCATTAAAACAACTGATTAATAATGTAATGTGTTTACTTAAAGCTGTCCGACTTTGTTTGCAGGACTTGCTTTGTTACCTGATAGATGACGGCGGCTTCCTCGTCATGTCCAATCAGAAAGACTACTTGAATAAGGTCGGGACATTCAACAAGAAAGTAATGTGTAAACAGAGCGTATTTGTAGCTGTTGTTCACTCTGTGCTCTTTTTCTTCTATTTGTAGATTGGGATGTTCTTCGGCGAGGTCGATGCCACCCTCTTTTATGCCCTCTATAACAACTCCTTCTACAAACGCAAGCAGTCTTACGACTATCAGTCGGTGTGTGACCCTGTACCCAGCAGCAACACAGGGGCCGCCCCTCGAGGAGTGTTTGTGGTACGAGCATGGATGGACGGAATAAGTCAATGCTTACATTTACATGCATCTTAAGAATCTGATTCGAATCTCAACCAGACACCTCAATGAAATCTTATGTAAAATATGATTAGGTACTATAGTAGTATGTAAATACTGCTTGAGGGATGGTGTGTTAGGTTAGATGTGTATTTGGATGGATGATGGACTGTTGCATTATCAAATGTCATGTGTTTCCTCTTAGCCCACTATTGCTGATGTGTTAAATGTTGCCTGGTGGACATCCGCGGCCGCCTGGTGAGTTTCTCTCTTAAAGTCAATTATAATGACTGATCTCAAAGATGTAGCAACATTGTAAACATGTGCAAACATCATATGCTCAGACTCAGAAATGTGTGCTTGTGTGCATGTGTGTGTGTTGTGCTATAGGTCACTGCTGCAGCAGATGCTGTATGGATTCGCCTATCAGAGCTGGTTCATGACAGGTGCGTGACATTTACATTGATTTTAAAAGGTCACTGTTTACGCGGATCGATAAGAAGATTTATCTAACATATGTGTGTGTGCTTATAGATGAGGTGGATGCTGAAGGAATGGAGTCTAGAGAGACCAGCTGTGTGACGGTACAGACGCAGTTTTACTTCAGTAACATCAGCAGCTCCTACAACATACTTCAGGACTGTGACAACTGCTCCAGGTCAGACGCAACGCCGGTCATGCTGCCAATATATGTGACCCTGGACCGCAAAACCAGTCATAAGTAGCATGGGTATATTTGTAGCAACAGGCAACAATTATTGATTCTACTTTTATGCCAAAAATCATTAAGATATTAAGTAAAGATCATGTTCCATGAAGATATTTTGTCAGTTTCCTACCATAAATGTATCAAAACCTCATTTTTGATTAGTAATATGCATTGCTAAGAACTTCATTTGAACAACTTTAAAGGCAAATTTCTCTGTATTTTGATTTTTTTGCACCCTCAGATTCCAGATTTTTCAAGTATTTGTATCTTGGTCATATCCTAACATCCATATGTCAATGGAAAGCTTATTTATTCAGTTTTAGATCATGTATAAATCTCAATTTCAAAAAAATTACCCTTATGACTGGTTTTGTGGTGCAGGGTCACATACATCATAAATATATACAGATCAAAGGCTGTTTTTAATAATAATGTGTCTGTTTTACAGATTAATTCATGCTAGGAGAATAAACAACACCAACCTGCTGTTTGTGGTGGCTGAAAAACTCTCCTGCGACTCCTGTGAAATAGAGAAACTGTCTCAGGTGGAGACAGAATGTATCCTAGGCCATAAACATGCATTTCTCGCAAGTTTTAATTTTTGAATTTAATTTGCAATGTATGCTGCATTTATTTCAGCAGAAATACAGAAAAAACAGTATTAGTATTATTATCTATAGCTGTTTCATAATGTAATAAATTGTATTTTTCAGAATTGTTTAATACCATATACACTACCACTTAGGATTTTTAGGATGTTTTTTAATGAAGTCTCTTCTGCTCACCAAGCCTGCATTTATTTGCAAAAACATTACAATTTTTAAACATTTTTACTTGCTCAAAAAACATTTATTATTATTATGTTGAAAATAACTGAGTAGAATTGTTTCAGGTTTTTTTGATGAATAGAAAGTTCAGAAGAACATCATTTAACTGAAATAGAACATTTTTGTAACATAAATGTCTTTATCACCACTTTTGGTCAATTTAAAGCATCCTTGCTACATAGAAGTATTAATTTCTATAATATATTTCCCAAAAAGAAATCATGTCACACTGGAGACTGGTGTAATGCTGAAAATTTACCTTCGATCACAGGAATAAATTACATTTTAAAATATATTCAGATAGAAAGCAGTTATTTTAAATAGTAAAAATATTTCACAATATTACTATTTTTGCTGTATTTTGGATTCAAATAATTAAAAAAAAAAAAAACATTAAAAATCTTTTGACTGGTAGTGTATGCTGATTTGCAGCTCAAGACACATTTCTGATTATTATCGGTTATTTAAATTATTTAATTAATTATTTTACTTGTTATATATCCTGTCTCTTAAATGTCTTTACTGTCACTTTTGATCATTTTAATACCTTTTTTCTGCACGAACACATGAATTTCCTTAAATCAAAAAAAAAAAAAAAAAAAAATCTTACTAACTTTTAAAGATAGTGTAAATTTGCATAAAAAAAGATGTTCCTTAACACCCTCCGTCTCTCAGACAAAGAAACGAATACATGCGAGACAATAGCCACAGCTCGGTATAGAAAAGGAACTACGACCTGTTTCGACTACAGTGCTTTAGTAAGTACACATGCACATTTCCACATGTTTATTTACAATATTTACATAATGAGCTCTGTAAACTCCACCCACAAGAATAACATCAGTAATGCATAACAAAGACTGTTTAAGTGACAAATAGTGCGTAAAACAGAAATATGAGCTTCACATTTCTGCATTTGTACCCATCAGAACACTTAATAAACCAAAGCGCACGCCTCTGTTTTGTCTTCCAGGAGAACACATCAGACTGTGGGCGGGGTCACTCGTTCCGCCCCTCCCTCCTCACTTTACTCCTCCTCCAGCTCCTCCTCCTGTGTGTTCTGGCCCGCCCGTCTGTTTAACTCCATCCTCCTGTCCTCCTCTCCCTCCTTCTCGTCTCCTTAATTCCGCATTTCTCCTTTATCTCCCCGTTGCTCTAGTCATAGGTAATATAAAGGGACTTCCTCCTGCCCTTATACGGAAGCCCAGTCGTACTGCTTCATCCACTTAGCTTCACAGGTTGTTGCTTAGTGACCGTTGCAGAACTTTGTCGTCTCCTGCCAATCAAGAGCATTTGTGGGAGGAGCTAAAAGTGTCTTTACGAAAACAGGAAGCTAGCGACGGGAAAACCGACGGCCGTCTTGGACCAACGAAGAAATGGTGGAAATGACACGGACTGTTCCCTCCTGCCTTTGCGGGCGAAAAGGGGGTCGGGTTTCGTTTGACTCCGCCTCTGAAGGGGAAAGGTCATCCTCATCATCCTCATCTTCATTCTGTAACCCGTGTCGCGTGGCTACGGGACATTCTGGCGCCGTCTAGCTTCCGGTAATAAGAAAATAACCGAATAAGAGCAGAACTTAAAAAATATCAATGACAACATGCGAGTATTAAAAACATACCTCCATATATTAGGGTATTTAACGAGAAAGGGAAGACGATAGATGTTATTTATTCAATTATCTTTTGTTTATTTATGCACTATATCTACTTCTTGCCAAAATGAGACTTGTTGTGTGGTCTAACTTTTTTAGCCAAATTAGGAGGTAAGAAAACTACAAAGTCATGAGAGAGTCGTGAAATTAAGGAGGTATCACACCATTCCTTCATCAGTCACAAGGGCTTCATATGTTTATTATTTCTACTTATATCACAACCCTGATCCCATTAGGTTAGGCTTTTTATTTGTGTTTATTATTTTAATCACAAGGTAAGCTACGTATATTAATGCCTCAGTAATTTAATATTTGCAGCTAATATGTAATAGCGTCTGTTCATTTTTAAAGGACTAGTTCACCCAAAAATGACAATTTTGTGCATTTTAATCACTTTACCAAACCCGTATGCTGACATTTTTAAGAATCAGGATAGTGATCATTATTTCCAGCTCCAAAAAAAGTATCATAAAAGTCCCATAAAAGCAGTCCATATGAAGTTTTCTTATCGTATGGCTTCGGTAGACTTGGAATATCGCACATAAATCATATGGACTACTTTTCTTTCTTTCTTTCTTTTTTTGGAGCATAGACATGGCCACTGTGAACTGACAATTACTAAACGAAAACATTTAGGTGAACTGTTCCTTTAAATAAGATGAGATGTGCTAACGAAGAGATTTGTGATGGATAGAAATGCAGTTTGCGTGTTTTAGCGATGATATCTGTTTGCAGTCTCTGTAATTCTGTGCTGTACAGTTTTTCACGATCTCAGAATGTCGATCACATATTGCATCGAATCACTTCACATCTCGTTTGCGCCATTATTTGCACTGATGGATTTGTCTGTGAATAGTAATAGTAACCATGAACCATGATTCATTTTTTATATATATATACTTAAAGCCCTAAACATACTCAGTGCAAACATTTCTAGGTACATAAGGTGGATATAGCTGCAATTGAAGCATCTGCTTGCATACTTGTATAGAGTATGTTTCTGGCCTCAGTATCTGTCATCTTATGTTTGAAAGTTAATGCGATGAAACTTGTTCTGGGCCCTGCATCAACCTTCTTTTAGCTGTGCCTTGATGCACTTTTATATTGGACAGCATTGATCATTCAGCTTCACTATCACTCAGCTTAATGCAGTAAAAGTCTTTCACAGGCCTTAAAACTCACAGGTTGTGTTCGACAGAGTATACTACCATACTGCATACTATACTCTTCATGCAATTTTTAAAAAACACTCAATGTTCAGTAATGAACTGGTCACATGATTGCTTGGATGACCAACAAAAATTTTTTAAATATGACCCTGGACCACAAAACCAATCATAAGGGTCAATTTTTTTAAATTGAGATTTATAAATCATCTGAAAGCTGAATAAAGCTTTCCATTGATGCATGGTTTGTTAGGATAGGATTTGGCCGAGATACAACTATTTGAGGGCGCAAAAAAATCAAAATATTGAGAAAATCGCCTATGAAGTTGTCCAAATGAAGTTCTTAGCAATGCATATTACTAATCAAAGATTAAGGATTGATATATTTACGATAGGAAACTTCATGGAACATGATCTTTACTTGATATCCTAATGATTTCTGGCTGTTGCTACAAATATAACCATGCTACTTAAGACTGGTTTTGTGGTCCAGGTTCACAAATAAGCATTGCGATAATTGTAATACAATATTTATCATGTTTACCCGTGGACAAGTTGAGTGCATTGCATTGTGGGATACTGCATTCAGTATTCCATGTATTATAATGCATATTATGACAAATGTAGTTGCTCATAAAGCAGAAATAGTGGTTAGTACGCTAGTATGCTTTTCCGAACACAGCCAGTGCCTCCAAACATCATCATCTGATTGATATAAGGGAATGCGACTTATTTTTTTAATTTAGAGTATTATTGAGCCGCAGCGTTTGCCATAACCCTCAACTCCATCCCTGCAATGTACACAAAGCACATCGACAAGCACCTTAAGCATTTGTTTTGTCAGTAAACGGGGTACATCTAAACCTCACTGACTGATTCTCAGTTGCACATTAGGCATTTTATTGGCCATCACCTTCAATGCTCCTTTAAAGCTCCTTGGCAAGATGTTTTAAAAACAGCCCATCATTTTTAGGATCGTCTTTGTAAGAGCTTTTCACACATTCAGTTGCTACCGAGTTTTAGTAAAGTAGGTGTTGGGGTTGAACCGACTGCTTTACATAACCTCAGTCCATCTTTGGCTTCACAAATATGGGAATGGCTTTACAGCTGTAGTTTATTTGTTCAGTATACAGAGTGAGAGTTTATTTAAGGTTTGCCGACGGTTGAGGAAGTGAATCTGTGTTTGCCGTTATGTGACATAACTGTGAAAATAGATGATTTTATGAGAAGTATTTTGAGAGTATTGTCAGTTGTTGGTGTTGAAGGAATGATCTGTGTCAAACGAATGTTACATATCTGTCTGTCTCGAGGCAAAATCTGTTTTAGTCGCCTGTGCAATTTTAAAAGACAGCACTTAACATGTTAAAACATTCCCTCTATCTGTCTGTTCAAAGAGTTTGTTCGCCGGAAATGATCATTTAATCACCCTCATGTTGTTTTAAACCTGTGTGACATTCATTCATCTGAAAGAAACTCGTATGACATAAGGGTGAGTAAATGAGAATTCATTTTGGGTGATGTGTTATTTATTTCTCGTTTTATTGTCTGTCAGGATGTCACATTTTATACAACTTATTTGAGAGGTGAAAATGCATGTGTGATGCTAGTGGACATGATTCTTACGTCACTCGGTTTGTTTGTCATCCACCTTCAGAACTAATTGGTTATAAAGAAAATGAGGTTTAAATGTTAATCTTCATTCTGTACATATCACTAATATTGAACTTGAATGCAATCCTCATCCTGACACTATCACATATGACTCCTGTTTATAACCCACATCCTGATTGGATTTATGTATCCAACTGCAGTATGAATATATATTTTAGACCCCATCGAGACCCATTTACTGAAATATAAGTGCAAGGTCATATGTGGTACTGTAAACAGACAAAAAAAGTTTTAAAAAGACTGTTTATACTTCAGTATGACGTGTGAAGTTTAAGGGATTGTTCACCTAAAAATTCAACATTAAAAAAAATAAATAAATAAAAATCATCACTCACCCCCAAGTTTTTCCAAACCCAGTTCTAGGCAAAATATAAGTGTGTTTCCATAAAAATATAGCAAGCAGGGGCTTTAAAGCTCCTAAAAGGACATAAATGCTCAATAATAATATCATAAAGGCTATCCATATGACTTGTGCACTGTATTATTGGTTATTCATTAAAAAAGAAAAATAATAATCCTCTCTAAAATGGTTTGTAATGACGTGAGAGTGAGTAAGTGATGACATAATGTTAATTCGTGGGTGAACTATCTCTCTGACTCACAACTTTAATGTCGACACATGTTAAATGGCTAATGTGTACCTCTTTCTTTGCCTGATTATGGAAACAATCTGCAATTTTACTTCATATCAGGGCAAAGAGCGTTCCGAAAGGTGGAAATATGCCTTGTTCTTTATTCTGGTGAGTTGTTTTAAAACTTTGCCACACTTTTTTTGAATTCTTGTATTTTATTTTTTGGGGGGGAAAGTGTGTAATTGTCTTAAAACTGGAACACTGTCGATGTACAGGGGCACTGAACTGCCCAAATTAGGGAAACACATTTTGGCAAGACACTGCGATTAAATGATCATGAATGTGTCGGTCTTGTGTCACAATTCCAAGTACACTGTGGAACAAAAGTCCTTGTTTTTTAAGTGGTCTGAAAGATTTGCTTTTGCCAAAAAAAAGAGAAAAAAAAATAGTATTCAAAAAGAAAAGCTCAAAAGAGGAAGCAGCTTGCGCAAGGGGAGGGGCTCGATGTATAACCCGCCCACTGGGAGGAGACATTAGCTCAGACCCTCCCATAGCCCCTCCCCCTCCAAAGCAACATCATTGTAGGCGCGTTTCCATCAGCGAGACGTGTGTATGTGATTACGTAGTCTTTAGTCTGGTGCTCCGTGACAAATGTGTACAAAAAAATATATATTAAAAAAAAAAAAAACGTACAAAGGAGAAACTGAATTTAACATGAGTGAGGTTTTAAAATGTATTAACGATTAAAAAAAATAGAAACACAGTACTGCTGATAATACTCATGAGTTGAGGTCTGAAATCATGGTGAGCGTTTTTCTTTCGTTCGTTTATTGGATTGTGTGTTGGGGGCTCAGTGCCTCGTCTCTGGGTCCATGTTGCTCCATTTTTTTGTACAGACAACAAAAAAAAAGACAAGGGAAAATTTGTAAAATATTGTGTCTGTGACTCCTTGTAAAATATTTTCAAATTGTTTATTACAGAGAATCAGTTATTAAATAATGTTCATATTTTTCACTTCAGTGCATTGTGTAGTGGTTATTTTTCTGATGCAATCAACATGTTTTAGAGGCTGATTAGAAATACACAAACACGAAAATGAGATTCAAAGTGATTGGTCCCAATTTTAATACGTGAGGCTGAAAAAAAAAGATAAAATATATATATATATATACACACATATATATATACACATATATATATATATATATATATATACACTAGTCAACATTTGAAGTGGATCAAAAAGATTCATCAAAGTTGTTCTGAAACAAGAAGGGGTATTTTTCAAAATTCATGTTTAACATGTAGGTCTGCTATTAATCAATGCTGTCATCAATGGAATTTCATGCCTTATCACTTTTGATGGTGCCCAGACATGAATGTTTGTCATTAGGTACCAATTGACCTGTCACAGGTGTTCGTAATTGGGAACTGCTCATCTTTTAAGGCTCTGAATTCTTCACTTGAAGTCAGAAAACATTGAAAATGCCACATTTAGTGTGATTGCAGGATTCTGACCTTAACAGGGCCACTGGGATGCTGCAAGGAGGCATGACTCAGCGTGAAGTTGCAGACGCAGTGGGGACATCTCAAAGTGTCATTTCCAGAGCCTGGAACAGGTTCAGAAGGT
>JAHKKF010508843.1:0-19848 GCA_019740295.1 Labeo calbasu
ATAAAAAATTATGAAATTAAATAAGCAATGATTAAATGGTTAGTGATATTAAATGAAAAGAAATATGTAATTATAAAAATAACAAATTAACAAAAAAAATCTAAAAAAAAATTAAATACAACAAAGAATACAAAAAATGTAATCAATTTAGAATTTTTTATTTTTATTATTAATATTATATTATATATAATATTATAATATTATTATAAAATTATATATATATATAGAGAGAGAGAAAGAGAGAGAGAGAACATTTTCAATATAATTAACTCAATTATGTAACTTTTTTTATGAATAAATATAAATAAATATAAAAAAATAAATATAAAAACTACTACAACTATTTCTTTACTTTACCAATATAAAATAAAGAAATTGTTTACAGAAGCCAACACTGAAGCCAAGCAGTCATTTCAAGCATTTAAAAAAAAAAAAACATTCTTTTATTCAATTATATATTTATTTTTGTACCTTCACGGTACAGATTTGCTGGTCCAAAGGTGCGCTGGAGCTTTTCAAGGCATCCATTTGTCTTTCTCTCTCCGTTATCCATGTGGAAAAAGCTTCAAACTCACTCCCAAAAGAATTCCACTGATCTTTCATGCCCTCCAAAGTCTTCACGCTAAAAAAATGATACAGTAATCAAAAAAATATGAATACTTAATAAATTCACAGATTATGCTTATTTGTCTTAATAATCTTAGTGTATTACTCTCGCTTGAGTCCAGTCTCAACTTTGTCCACTTGTTCACTCAGAGCCCGTGCTTGATCCTGGAGGAGAGACTGATTTTTGGGGCCCAACTGGATCTCTGTGGCCCTCTTGAGAAGAGTGTTCACCTGTCTGGCCTCCTTTTCACACTGTTTCAGAAGTTCCTACAAGTACATCAGCAACAGATAAAGTAAAAAAAAACGTCCCTTTGCTTTTGTGAGGCAGAACAATCCAAATTGCACATTGGCTATTTTATAATAGCCTGTAGTGAGGCTTATTCAATCAGATTTTATTGCCAAAACAGATTTTCTAATGAGGATTTTGGTTGTGAAAGCTCATGCAGCTCTTCTGTTTTCATAGTAAAGATGCTCATGTTTAATTAAAGGTGATTCATTACACCGAGCCCTTGGAGATCAAGTGTTATTCTCACCTTGGCCTGCTCCAGCTCTGTGCTGAGACTGTCTGGACTGCTGAAGTTCATCTCTTTCTCTGTGACTGATCGCACTTTACCCACAAACTCCTTCACTGCTGCCTGCTGACTGTCAAACTCCTGCCAAGCAGCCAAAGTCACCTGAGAACAGAGACAGACATTCATACCACTGTTTCAAAGTCAGAAAATATTTTTATTTCAATAAAAAAATCAATGTGAAACTGCATTCAAAACACATTTGTGACCCAGGACCAAAAAACTAGTCATAAGGGCCAATTTTTACATGTTTTATCTAAATAATCTGTATTTTATCTGAATTTCCATTGAAATTGTATGGTTTGTTAGGATAGGACAATATTTGGCGAAGATACAACTATTTGAAAATCTGGAATCTGAGGGTGCAAAAAAAATCAAAATATTGAGAAAATCGCCTTTAATGTTGTCCAAATTAAGTTTTTAGCAATGCATAACACTAATAAAAAATTAAGTTTTGATATATTTACTGTAGGAAATTTACAAAATGTCTTCATGATCTTTACTTAATATCCTAATGATTTTTTGGCATAAAAGAAATTATATATATATATAATTATGCTACATAAGTCACATTTAACTTTGAATTTAATGTGATATAGTCCCAAATTAAACAGAATATTTATATAAAGTAAAAAAATAAAAAAGTCTGTTTATATTAGGATTAAAAATAATAATATTTTAATAATATTAATATATTACTATTACTATATTTAATAATTTTAACATATAAACTTTACTATTATTTTATATATAAATAAAATATATTAAATTTTATTTTTTTTTATTTGATCTAAACATCCTCACCTCTGGGTTCTGTAACATACATAACACCTAAATATATATAATTACATTTTTATATTTATTACTTTACTTAATTTGACTTGTCTAAGAAAGGTTTGAGAACCATTCACACCTCCAGGTTTTTTTCCTGTGACTCTGTGCTTTGATCCATTTTGCTCAAGGTGGTTTCTAGTTTCTGCAGATCTTCCTGTAAGCTCTCCTCCAGACCCTCCTCTACCTGCAGCAGCTTTCCACGATTTATCTGCTCTTGCATTTCCTTCCTCTTCAGCCGGAGGCGCTTGAGTTGTTGCTGCATATTAGAAAACCATATGAATGTTAGATATAAATATTATTTTTTTAAAGCTCTATCAGTGTTGGGATTTATTCAATGAGAGTGGCACCTGATGAAGCAGCAGCAGTTGTTGGGCTTCTCTGACAGACTCAGAGTCCAGAATCTTGCTGATTTCTGACTGCAGCTCCTGCTGACCCTGGGTCAGCTCCTCCAGTGTAGTTTTCACCTCCTCTCTGAACTGCACACAGTCACTCACCGCCAGCACGACCTTCTCTGACTATTACAACACAAGCATACAATCTATTTTTAATATTTTAAAGCATCATAACATGTGAAGGAGCACTTTCAAGTCCTAAAGGCACAGTAGCAAAAACAGCCAGTTTAATTCTGGTGGAAAAATGGTCATGTAAATGTAAATTAGAAACCATGGGCGATAGTGCAAATGTGTTACAAAATGACATATCATCAAATGACATCACCAAAAAGTTGTTTAAACCAGAGAAAGCATCTGATTTACATTGATATTTACTCATATTGCAGGTGGTTTTGATTTATGGTTCATAAATGAGTATGTCTTACCTCAGAAAGGGAAGTGAGAAGACCCTTGAAGTCATTGGAGAGTTTGCTGAGAGCAGCTCCCTGTCTCTGAGCGTCACTCTCTGTGCAAACCTCTATCAAAGCGGCTAAACGCGTCTTCAACCAGCTCACGTTCCCCTCCTGCAGTTCAGCATCGTTTCTCAGGCTCTGCAAATCATGAAGGGACCAGTCAAGATTTCACAAAGCTGTCACATTCGTTTTCTTCCCACTTCATCTTTGTTTCTCACCTCAATGGTGGATTTGACCTGTCCAAACTTGCTGGGGTCTCCAGCTCTGTTTCGCAGAAGTCTGAGTTGACTTTCCTTCGATGTAACCCAGGCAGAGAGTTCAGAGAACCTGCAAACACACACAAAAAAATTAAATTGTTAAAATTGCATAAATTTAAATGATTCAGTTTCCACATTCAGTGTGGAAACTACTCTATAACGTGGGATGTCACAGAATTGGCCAAATTTTGCATGAATAAATCAAAAGTAAGTCAGTACACCTCAATAAAAACATGATATGGACTAGTGTCTTTGAATATTAAGCCACAAAAATACTATTTGGATATGAATCCTGCATGTTCTGCATGTCTCTGTGTGAATGAATGGCACAGATGCAGTTTTGTTATGCCTCAATATGAGTACACTTTATGAGAATTTGACCGTTTCTTTTGAGAAAAGATTTTTAAAGCAACCCATCAAAATAAAAGTTCGGTTTAACCTGAAGAAACTGTGACAGAAATATATTACTTAATGCAAAGACAGTACTACTACTACTACTAATAAAACTATCATTCCTTAAATTAATTTTAAGGAATATTTACCAGAAAAGTTATTTACCAAAATTTATTTACCAGAACGAACACAGTGTTACTGAAAAAAAATAATAAAACAAAAATAAAACAATAAAAATTGTATACAATAAATTAATTAGAGAAGCTTTCGATTACTAAAATTTAATGAAACGAATTAAATTAAAATCTAGCAAATGAATGGAAAACAGCATTTGGTAAAAAATAAAGTGAGAAAAAAAAATACGGATTTCATAGGGCCTTAAAAATGTTATTTCTGTTAAACTTTTATTGCTGTTAAATTGTGTTTTATGATTTCAATTATTAGACATGCTTTTTAATTAATATTTTTTTAATTTAACCATGAAAAAATGATCTTAAGAAAAAAAGTTAAATGGATTTCATAAGGCCTTAAAAATGTAATTTTTGTTAAACTTTTAATAAATTGCTGTTAAATTGTGTTTCATGATTTCAATTAATTAGACATGCTTTTTGATTAATATTTTTTAAATTGAACCATGAAAAAACTGATTTTAAGTGGAAAAAAGTAAAATGGATTTCATAGGGCTTTAAAAAGTCTTAAAGAGTCTAGAAAAATTAAAACGGAAAAAAATGAAATCCAGAATAAACAAAATGGAAAAAATGGAATTTGGAAAAAAAAAAACACTGAATTTGGGAAAAAATAAAATGGATTTCATGAAACGAATACATTTGCAGCTGTAAAGCAGCTCTAAAATGACAATAGTATCATTATTTAGCTCAGGTTAGTTTAAAGTTGATTCAGTTTAGTTCAACAACAGTGTGGATGATGCAAAGTTCAGTAGTTATTAAGGGAATATAATTCAACAATAAAGCAGCTCTACAGAAGCCAATAGTGTCATTACTCAGCTCAAGTTAGTTCAGTGTTGATTCAGTTCAGTTCTATAATTATTCAAAGTTCATGCAATTTTAAAATGAGTTTAACTGAGGTATAAACAGCTTTACAGAAGGCAATAGTTTGATATTAAATATTGATTCAACCAATTAATATTCAATATTCAAATGACTAAAGGTTCACCTTGTATTAAACTCCTTCCACTTATCCGGGTGCTGCATGAGTTTCTGATGTGTGCTGTCAATATCCTCTTTAACCTCTGCAAACGCCGTCCTGGCGTTCTCCAGAGTTTGCTGGGCCTGTTTGTTCTCCGGAAGCTTCGAGCACAGTTCCTCCATATGCTGCAAGCGCTTCTCACAAAGAGCCTGTGGACCCTTTTCCTTAAAAAACATCTACATAAAGATATCCGACATAAGCATTCCCTATTTCGAAGAACAGAAGAGTGCGTATAGAGGGTGTAATGCTGATGGTTCTCACCCTGTGCTCTTTGATTAACCTCTCACTGCCCATACTGGGCAGACTGCGGTTCTCACGGGCCAGTTCAGCTTGACACTCCTGCACTGATGCCATCAGTCGACTCTTCTCCAGCTCCACCTTCAGATGCAGCAGGTGAGAGGGAATCTCTGTTTGGACATCCTGCAGAAATAGAAGCTTTTTTAATAATGTGGTTGCAATTCAGTGCAAGTGGTTTTCCTCATGCATTTAAGCTACAGAAATAGTTGTTATTGTGAGGTGAGACTGTAAGACCTTCCACTGTTTGTGCAGTTTCCTGACTGTTTCCTGCAGATTCTGCTGTTCTTGCTCTGGTAGTATATCTGTGAGTTCATCGCAGGCTTTCAGAAAGGCATTGAGAACTCTCTGATCCAGCTGCCCAAAGAACTCCTGCAGGACATTCAAAAGAAATATTATGAAATCGCTTCAGCTTTTGAGATTTCTCTGAACTCATTTTCTTCCGGAGACCAAATAAAGTTCAAACTCTGCATTCGGCCTATTTGCCAAGCACTAGAATAGACTGTAAGGTTTCATTTCTCACAGTGTGCTTTTTCAGAAGGTCCTCTGGGTTTCCTCTCTCAGTCATGGAGCTGCGAGCTATTTTCAGAACCTTCTCCAGCTCCACACGAGACTCCTCAAATCTCTTCATCAGGCTGCTGTTCGCCTCCACATGCCTCTTCCATTCTGTGGTTTCTTTTACCATGCCCTTTTGCAGATAAAACAAACAGTACAACAAAGCACATTTATTCCATATCACAATTGTTTCTTCAAGATCAATTGGATGACTTTCTAATTCACTGATTCTCAGATTGTCGTTGCTCTAAAGTTTCAGAAGAGATCTCAAACTGCTTCGATTTACCAAACTACCGTAGTTTCCAATCAAATCATAGATTTAAACATTGTGAGTCTCATTCTTGCATATAAGACATGATGTTGTTCTTCCAATGGTGCAGTTTGTACCTGTGAAGAGGCCTGAAGCTCAGTGATTCTCCTTTCCAGCAGTGATGTGTCCAGGTGTTTTAGGTTCTTACTGGTGTCCAATGACTTCAGAATGATCTGATGGTTTTTGTCAATCACTGACAGACACTTTTTACAGCTCTGCTGATACGTCACCAGCTCCTGATAATTGTGCAAACAGAAGAAATACAAAGAGAGAAAATTAATGGCAAATACATTTAAAAATATTAAGTGCTCTCAAATAATTACAGCCTGTCTACACCAAATCTGACGCACAAAGCAATAAAATTCACAATTTTTGAGACCGAAACTATTCAACAGAATTTTTTCACATTCCCTAAAATATTTGGACTCCTGAATAAATATTATGACTTGACACAAATTTATTAAATCATATTTTTATTTCAATTAAATATTTTTTATTAAAATGAAATGTAATTAGATTATAAAAAACAGCTAAATACTTAATATTTAATTATATATATGTTATATATTTAATTTTTAACCAGTGTTAAAAGTCAAAAAAGTCTCTTCTGCTCACTAAGCCTGCATTTATTTGATCCAAAGCACAGCAAAAACAGTACATTTTTGAAATATTTTTACCATTTAAAATAACTGTTTTAAATTTGAATATATTTTAAAATGTAATTTATTCCTGTAAATTCAAAGCTGTATTTTTAGCATCATTACTCTTTCAGAAATCATTCTAATGTTCTGATTTACTGATCAAAACACATTTTTTATTATTATGTTGAAAACAGCTGAGTAGATTTTTTTGTTCAGGTTTCTTTGATGAATAGAAAGTTCAGAAGAACAGCATTTATTTGGAATAGAAATCTTTTGTAACATTATAAATGTCTTTATCGTCACTTGTGACTAATTTAAAGCATCCTTGCTAAATAAAATGATTAATTTCTATCATTTTTGATTCAATTAGTTATATCTCATCCAAATAGTTTCCAATCCTAACAAATTATACATCAATGGAAAGCTTATTTATTCAGATTATGTATAAATCTCAAATTAAAAAAAGGACCCTTATAACTGGTTTTGTGGTCCAGGGTCATATACATATATATGCTGATCTTTGGCTCCTTCTATTCATCAAAGAATCCTGAAAAAAATGTACTCAACTTTTTTAAATATTGATAATAACAATCAGCAAATCAGCATATTAGAATAGTATCTGAAGGACCATGTGACACAGAAGACTGGAGTAATGATGCTGAAAATGTAGCTTTGATCACAGGAATAAATTACTTTTTAAAATATATTCAAATAGATAATTATTTTAAATAGTAAAAATATTTCAAAATATATTACTTACTTACTCATAATTGAATTGTCATTCATTGAGCAAATAGTATCATAACCCTAAAAGCTTGTTGTCACACCAAACTTTAGTCACCTGACACTTCTGCTTGAAGTCTCCTGGAGCCTCGGAGTCCCGGGAGGAAGTGATGCGGCTCGCCTTCTCCAGCGACTGGTAGAACCCAGTGATATGTTTTTCCATCTCCTCTAATGGAGGCAGCATGGCCTGGGAGTCCCTCAGCAGGGGCAGTGCTCTCTCTCTTATCTAAAAGAGACATTGAGGTCATAATATCAGATGGTGTGATTATGGTCTAATGTGGCAGTTCATGGGGTAAAATACAGGGCAGGCACCTTGCTGAGCTCATCCTTGATGGTTGCCATGGTAGCCAGCATCCGAGCGATCTCCTCCTCGGTGAGGTCTTTGGTCAACTGCTGTGCGTTACGTGTGGCCGTCTTGTACGCCGCCTCCATGGATGGCACTTTGTGCTTGATGTCCTGCAAGAAATTATTTGACTTTTATATAATCTTTAGATCCACCCTAGTGAAAAACAAATACACTAAAATGTATTTGAAATACATTTATTACAAGTATACAAGTAAGTACCCTAGTATACAATACAAGTATACTATAAATACATTTACATATTTATGTACTTAGTAGTAGAAATACCCTGCAATTGTACTTTTAGTGTACTAAACTGGTATTCCTGAAGTCTGCTAAATTGGAACAACTAATTTTGTACTTAATGCAATTTAATTGTGCAATAGTGCTTAAGTCCAACTAAAAATATACTCAAGTATATTTGATTGTGCTAAAGCGTAAATAAAATATTTTACAATTAAAGACCAATATTATTCAACAATCATACAATCCTCGTCAATAGTGACATTAAAATGTGCATTGTACACAATTAGTTTAATTAGTAAATTAGTAAATAAAGTTTAATAATAATTTTCTCAAATAATATCTCAGTAAATACGTTAATAAATTATAGTTAAAAAACTATAGTTTGTATAAAATGAATATAATACTTTTTAATAGGGCAGTGATACTACAGTAACTATTATTACTATTAATTAATTGTAAATTGTAAAAATGAATAAAATTATTTTTTGTGTTTTTTTGTTAATGTTTTTTTTTTTAAATTCAGCAAGGGCAATTTAAATTGATTAAAAGTGACAGTAAAGACATTTACAGAACAATGTTTCACAACATTTCTATGAAACATTTCTCACTATGTTTCTATGTTTTTTCTTTTTTGTTCTGTTTTGTTTTTTACATTTCTATTCATCAAAGAATCCTGAAAAATGTATTACGGTTTCCACAAAAATATTAAGCAACACAGCTGCGTTCAACATTATAATAAGAAATGTTATAATGCAAATCAGCATATTAAAATGATTTCTGAAGTAACATGTGACACTGAAGACTGGAGTAATGATGCTGAAAATTCAGCTTTGCATCACAGGAATAAATTACATTTTCAAATATATTCAAATAGAAAAAGAGTTATTTTAAATTGTCAAAATATTTCATAATTATTTTTGTTTTTACTGTATTTTGATCAAATAAATGCAGCCTTGGTGAGCCTAAAAGGCATTTTTCAAAACAAAAACTTCCCAAATTAAACTTTTGAATAGTGGTCTGACTGATGAGTTAGTCAATATAAAGTAACCCAGTCAAAACTGCAAATTTAACAGCTTTTATTTTTATATAAGTGGTTTATGCAGTGACTAACCAACCAGAAAGTATTCCAGAGTGACAGGTAATAAGCTTTGTTAACTTTGATTACCTCAACGTCTTGTAGATATGTCCGTATGTTCAGAAATGAAACTTGAACTGGATTGTTCATCCTCTCATTGGCCGAGTCAATAAACGCTTTCAAAGCTTCAATCCCATCATCATAATCCTTCCTCAGTTTGTCCACTTCATCTGCTCTTGCATACTAATAAGAAATATATATCATATCACACATCAGGAAAAAGAATGAAAAATAAAATATGACTATAATTGGTGAAAGAAACCTTGACTTAAAGGGACAGTTCACGCAAAAATGTCTGTCATTAATTACTCAATATTTTTAATTACTAAGTATTCTCAAAGCTTCATAAAACTAAGGTTGAACAACTGACTATGTCCTTACTACATTTCTGTGCTTTGACCATTCCCTTGCTGTCTATGGAAGGTTTGGAACAACATGAGAGTGAGTTACAGAATAACAGAATAACAGAATTTTCATTTTTGGGGTGAGCTATCCCTTTAAGGGATAAAAAATAAAATGCTTAATGTGTAGCGTAGATTATGAGCCCTAAACTTAAAGAGGATATCTTACATGTTTGACTTTGACAAACAGCTCTCTCCATCTGCCATTGAGAAGAAGCAACTGCTGTTTCAGTTCTCGAGACACAGTCTCATCGCACGTCTCAATCAGGAAGTTTCCAGCATCATTCATATCCATGTGTTGCTGAATCCAGTGTGGAAGATTCCGGAAAAACTCCTGCAGAGAAATCACACTGTTTATATACAACAGTTTTCAATTGACAGCATTTCATCTGCTTTTACACTTTTACAACGCACCCGTTTGTCACTCTCTGACTGGTTGAGCATCTTCTCAGCGTCCTCCAGCCAGGCCTGCAAGCTGGCCACTGTGCTGCTGTATTTCTCCCAGTTGCAAATCACTTCCTCCAGCATGCTGCGGACGCTGCGCACCTCCACTGACAGGTTCTTCCACTGCGCCGTTGCATCGCTCAGAAACTTATTCACTCCTTCTACCTCTTCAACTGAAGACAAATTATATTATGAATATAAGTCTTGCACATTAAAAACAAATGCATTTCACAATCTGATTTTTGAGTTGCACAAGACACACAAATCAATCCCTAGAGTCAGGAAGGTGCTCACTGTTGTGAATTAGAGTATCAGCTACTCTAAGTGAACTGACAGGAGGGGTTAGTAGAAGTGAAATCACTGCATTGAGATGTTACACACTTCAGTCAAGATCAACCACGTGATCTAAACAGATGCTATGTTACAGAGTACTCTGGATGCTCTAAACTCACCTCTCTTGGGGTTTTTACTGCCTAGAATATGAAATAGTTAAACCACATTACTACACTCAAAATGTTGCGTTTGTATTCAGGTGATTCTACACCTAAAACCTAACAATAACACATCCAGGTCATTTTTTTGCCATTTTCAAAAGAATAAAAAATAAGAAATTATATTTGGCATAAATAAAGGCTGTATTTATTTTTACATTAATTTCAACATTCTTTTTTTTTTGTCACATTATTTTTTTTACATTAAAACACATTTACCCCTATTTTTAAATGTCTTTTATGCAACTTTATATTTTAAAATCAGCAATATTGTTAAATATTATTATTGAAAATAACTGTTTTCTATGTGAATATATTTTAAAATGTAATTTATTTCTGTCATGCAAAGCTTTAAATAAATACTTTTTTTTTTTTTTGGAAAGGAGGAAATTTGTTTTAATAATACAGTAATGAGAATAAAATTTGGTGATATTGTAGTATTTGTTATACTGAATTTATGCTAATTCCAATAATCTGATAATGAGACTGTGGTGGAAAAATGGGATTAATTATCATGAAAATAATGTGACAGTGCAAGAAAATTTTGTTTAGTTATGCAAAATATAATGTCTTTTTTTCCCCTCTTGATTTTGTGGTGAAACCTGAAAATTTCATTTGCGATAGTCTCCCATTTATAGGAGTATACATTTATTATTTATATTAATATTACTATACAATGTATAACAATAATTATTACTCCACAGCACTTGTTTGCCACTGTAATAAAGGTTTCAAGGATGTGTGACAGAATGAGGCTGCCTGATCACAAAGCAATAGGCTCATTTTGGCTGCTGGAGTTCAGAATCGCTGCCAGGGAGCGATTATAAAAAGCTGCATGAATCTCCTGCCTCAGGGGAATAATGGCTGAAAGTGAGACGTATCTTACCTGAAGCCCCAGATTTCAAGTAGGAGTCTGCAGCTTGTTTCAGAGTCCGAAACGTGGTTTCATATTGCTCAAAGAACTTATGGCCTTCAATAAACGCCTGTGTGTAAATGAGGACAGTAATGGGAAGATGCGTCATGATATGTCAGCTGAGTCAGTTTTTATAAAGCAGATTAAAAGAGGTTATTAAATATGCTGGAGGACGTACAATATAATTTTGCAGAAGAAGCTCCACTGAGTCCCGACGGCCGTATTTAATAATCCACGATTTGAGCTTTGACTCGGCAAGCATGAGAAACGCCATGAGACGGTACTTCATCTCCCAGAACTCAAACTTAATCAGATGGACGTGAGATGATGTGGACACAAAATTAAACCTGTGTAAACATGACATATTAGTAAATATAACAGTATTCTACAGGATTTTGAGTCTGAAGTTTCTATAATTACAGTATACATAACACAAAATTACTAGTAGTAATAAATGTTGCTGGTCTTCTTATGTATGATTCATTAGCTTGTTTTTCTCAAAATTTAATAATCTCAGAACAGACTTTCTTTCCTATAGATGTAAACAAGTTCATATGTCACAAAAATAATATTAAAATAATATTATAGGATCTTTAGATTTTATAAAACTCGTCAACATGATGCTTTTTCTTCCGGGTGGTTGCTAGGGCATTACTATTTGGTTGCTAGGGAGTTGTTACACATGTACTTAATGGATGTTTGCACAATTCTATGGGGTTTCTAGTGTGTTGCTATGAAGTTGCCTGGACTGTTCTTGGTGGTTGCTAGGTTGTTGCTATGTGGTTGCCTGGGGTGTTCTGGGTAGTTGCTAAGGTGTTGCTATGTGGTTACCTGGGGTGTTTTTGGTGATTGCTAGGGTGTTGCTATGTGGTTGGCTAGGGTGTCCTGGGCGGTTGTAAGGGGGTTGTTATGTGGTTGGATAGGGTTTTTTGAGTGGTTGCTTGGGAGTTGCTATGTGGTTGCCTAGGGAATTCTAGATGGTTGCTAGAGTGTTGCTATGTGGTTGGCTAGGATGCTCTGGGTGGTTGTTAGGGTTTTGCTACATGATTGTCCAGGGTGTTCTGGGTGGTTGCTAGAGTGTTGCTATGTGGTTAGCTGGGGTTTTGTGGGTGGTTGCGAGGACGTTACTATGTGGTTGCATAGGGCATTTGGGTGGTTGCTACGGCATTGCTATGTGGTTGTCCAGAGTGGTTGCTAGGGTGTTGCTATTTGGTTGTCTGGGATGTTCTGTATGGTTGTTAGGGCGTTGCTAAGTGATTATCCAGGATGGTTGCTAAGGTGTTGCTATGTGGTTGCTGAGTGGTCCCATATGTCCTGATAAATTGTTAGGACATTGGTTGTCTGGCGTGGTTGCTAGGGCGTTTCTATGTAGTTGGCTATGGTGTTCTGTGTGGTTGCTAGGGCATTGCTATGTGGTTGGCTAGGGTGTTCTGGGTGGTTGCTAGTGCATTTCAATGTTGCTAGGGCGTTGTTATGTGGTTGGCAAGGGTGTTCTGGGTGGTTGTTAGGGCGTTGCTATGTAATTGTCCAGGGTGTTCTGGGTGGTTGCTAGGGTGTTGCTGTGTGGGTGCTCTAGGTGAATGCTAAGGTGTTGCTATGTGGTTGCTGAGTTTGCCACATATTTCGAGTGGATGTTTGTACCAGATATTCTGGTTGATTATTAAGTTGTCCTGGATGTATTCTACTTGTTCTGGGTGGTTGCCAGGGTGTTGCTATGTTCTTGCTGACTTGTTCCACATATTCTAAATGATTGTTTGTACATTCCTATGTTGTTGCTACAGCGTTGTTATGTGGTTGCCTGGGGTGGTCTAGGTAGTTGCAAAGTTGTTCTGTATGGTTACCAAGTGTCTTAATTCAGTCATTTAATGTTCAGCACTCTAAAAATGGCTAAATTTGTTATCCGTTTATGTCTATAGCACAAACAGTGCAGTTGTTCGATACTTTAAATTGGCATTGATATGTATGTAATTGCACATCACATAACAGACATTACATGCATTGCAAATACCAATTCATGTTGCCAATTCATGTTGCCTTTAAACAGTTAAAAGAAACATGAGGTCATCAGATTTAACCTTTCCGCCATGTCCTGAAGCTGCTCTGGTGGAACCGGTACGCCGTTTACTGATCGGTCTCTGTGAATCTGTTGAAATGTCTGTCGGTGTCCCTCCAAATTTTTCAAAACCTCCTGCACAGAAAGCACAGACATTGTTTTTAATTTTAGCAGCACAGTGATCGGAGCAAGTCCCTTAAGAAAGAGAAAAAGTTCTTGCACCTACCTTGTGCTGTTCCAGTTTTCTGTGGATGATGTTGGCAGTCTCTTCATGGGCCTGTTGAATGGGTATGTCCTCTCTCAAGGAAAGCTCTGCCCGATGCAGCCAGGCTCCGATCACTCCCAAAGGCCCCGGCAAAGATTTATCCAGATGGATGTGCCAGTCTAAGAGCTGCGCAAGCCACATAAAAGCATTACAAATATCAAAAGAAGAGATCTGTTTTGAAAGCCGTTCACTGTCTGTGAGGACCCTTCAAGCTGTCAAGTGTCTGGCCAGACTGCAGTGTCCGCTCTGTGGGCTTCTCTGTTCCTTGAAACAAAACAGCCTCTGTGTGTTTGTCCTCTTTCCTCAGTAATGAACCCTGTATCAACAGTCTACGCTCCAGTTCACACTTCACTGCAGCTAATGACAGCTAGAGAAGTGCAGCAGTAACAGTTCAGCGTGGAACTTTGAAGTAAAAACTATTTTCAAGCATAATAGTGGATTTATGTACACAAAATAGACAAATGGACTTTTTCTGTTATTTTTGGTGCATCTACTTCTGCATTGCATTGGAAAAGAAACAAGATGCATTGAATAAATTATAAGAGTGTTCATTTTTGGGTGACCAAACACTTCAATTACATTAGTGAAGCACGTACCCTGACAGTCACATGATCCCAGGCCTGTTTGACCACAGCCTGGTCCACGGACAGTTTGCCGTCCCTGTGTACTGGTTGCAGGAGAGACTCGATCTGTTTCTTTCTCATCTCATACTGCACGCGGAAACTCTTGAAGGCCTGCAGTCAAAAAACGAAGAAAGGAGGAGAAATTAATACAGCAAACTCACAACATTTTAAACGCAAAGAGTTTAGCCAATTATAATTGAGCTCATTTGCATATTGGTGTCTTAAAGAGGGCTGGTTTAATACTAAAGGTCATGAAAAACTTAATGTTCACCTGATATTTGTCGGTAAGACTCTCTTCAGATCCCTGCACCCGCAGTATATCTCTCTCTAGCTGATCCAGCCAGATCTTCACCTCTCTCAGCACCTTGCGTTCCTCTCGCTGTGCACATCAGACAGCAAGACACAATGATTTATCACTCGTTTAGCAGGTATTCAGCAAGAAACCCTTATAACAAGAATCCACAGCAGGTAACACAGCAGTGTGAAACAATGAAAAAGAGGGGAGAGAGAGTCCAACCCCAAAGAAGAGTGAAGATCTTCCATTATTTTGTAGTTTGTTATATACAATACAGAGCTATTATGACCCTATTTATTAATATAAACATACCTCAAGCATTAGCTCAATATCTTGTGGATCATACTGTCCAGGAGAGCAAAGGCACATCAAAAGATGCAAACACAACACAGTCAAGACGTTAGCAAGATAAAAGCCAGAGAAAGAGAGGAAATAAGCAGAGAATATCCACCGCAGACAGGCCATTCTCAGCAAACGGTGACATTTGTGTGTTATAACTGTCTCCAGAAAGTAATACTCATATAATAACAAGTTTTTAGTGTAGTTTAGTTTACAATACAAAGCAAAAATTTAAAAAGATTGTTTTTATTTTTTAAATGTTTGCTTTTCATCGGTCAGCGCACAGCGTGTGCTTATTTTCCATTTTATTTTAATGTGGATTTTATAAAAATTAATTATATAATTAAATATATAATTAATAATTAAAAATATAATTAATTAGTTATATTATCATTAAAATAATTATATAGAATTAAAAAAAAAATTCTATCATATTTAAAAAAATAAAAATATTATGCTTCCACTGTGTAGTTTTTAAAATTAAAATTAAAATTTTGTAAATATCAATATGTATAAATAAAAATACAGATGAGGTCATAAGTTTACATACATCTTGTAGAATCTGCAAAATGTTAATTGTTTGACCAAAATAAGAGGGATCATACAAAATGCATGTCATTTTTGTGGATTTTTCTGAAGAACAGCGGGCAGTTTAACTGTACAGGACAAACAAGGGACTCATGAACAACTATCACTAAACAAAAAAAAACACAGCTGTGGATCTTTCAGGTAACAACACAGTATTAAGAATCAAGGGTATGTAAACTTTTAAACAGGCTAATTTTTATAAATACAACTACTATTTTCTCTAGTGGACTATATGTAAACATATTTTATGTGAAATATATTTATTCAGGTCAGTACTAAATAAAAAATATCATGCATTTTGTATGATCCCTCTTATTTTGGTAATGTATGTAAACTTTTGACCTCAACTGTATGTATGTTCCGATAATTTAGTAAGTTATTGTGATAGGGATGAAATAATATTTCCTAATGTTTTCGTTCAAGCACATATGGCATCATTTCTTGAGAATGTCCCATACACTAAATGAATCTCATGCAGGTGAGACATAATCAACTCTTACCTGTAGAGCTGGGATAGAGAGAGCAAATGTAGGAATGGAACGAACCAGCTACGAATGCGCACAGTGAGTGACACAGACAGAGAGACAGAGTGAGCACACAGAGCAATGCATTATGGGTGTGATTCTAGAGTAAAATGATTCTGTGAATGGATTCCACATTTAGACTACAGTACTGGTTAGTGACTGATGATGAAGCACTACAGCAGTGACTGCATTAAATAACAACAGCAAGCGGCTAGTGTATTTTTAGCATGTACACGGGCATAAGCACTAAAGCGTACCTCCTCTTGCTGTCCATCTGTCTCGGACTGGTGGGGATCTGGGTAGTGCTTCAGGAACTGAGCTACGTATGTCATTATGGATTTCTCATCAGGCTTGTCCACATCCACATCTGCAATAAAAACAAACAAAAAGTTAACGTTTTGAACCCCTCAAGTGGAAATCCATGAGATGTTATCACATGCATCAAGTTTTTGTCTGAGTTTTACTGTCCATCATCAGGTGTTTCATAGGCTTTTTGGCATATTAGATGATCCACTGACTTGAAGCGCCAAATGAGGCTTTTTATAGCTTCTTCAAAGGGCTTCTGCCAGATCACATCATGATGTCATGCTAGTTTATATCTGATCTGGCCTGATGTCATGCTTGAATAGCAGCATGACCTACTTAAGAAATTATAATAGCGTCTGTCTATAATGAGGTCCGGTAATGACGGATCCCCAGTATAATTAAGCAATGTCTAATCACATCAAACTCAAAACAAATGAGTGGCTCTTCAAAAGCAAAACAGATCATTGACTAAATCTACATTATTCGTCACACAACATTAGTACATCAAAGAAACCTTAACAATTATACTCAGCTGTTTTCAACATTATAATAATAATATTAAATGTTTCTTGAACAACAAATCAGAACATTGGAATGATTTCTGAAGGATCATGTGACTGGAGTAATGATGCTAAAAATTCAGCTTTGAAATCACAGGAATAAATTACATTTTAAAATATATTAAAATAGAAAACATTTATTTTAAATAGTAAACATATTTCAAAATTGTACTGTTTTTACTGTACTTTGAATCAAATAAATGCAGGCCTGGTGAGCAGAAGAGACTTCTTTAAAAAAAACATTAAAAATCTTCCTGTTCAAAACTTTTGATTGGTAGTGTAGTTTTTTATGTCTATATATATATTTTTTCTTTTTAGTGTTAGTACATCAAGTTAAACTAAATGAAAATGATAAATGTTGCCTTGGCAGCCAGCTGAAATAAAATAAGTGTTTTAAATTTAATTTCAGTTCATGTTTGCTTTATCTAACAAAAATGTTTTTTATGATTTTAGTTTTGGTAACGATAACAATCCTATATATATATAATAGTACTGAATGACGACCATATTATTATACCATGGTATCTACGTGGTAATCCAAGGTCATTTAAAAGGATGTCATTATATTACCATTGAACATATCTAAAAAACATTCCCATAGAACCATGTCCAAAAACCATGGTAATACCACAGTGCTATTTTGTAAGTCAACACTGTTCATCTCAAGGGAAACTGGAGAGATTTTAAAGTAAAACAAGTCGTATCAGTACCTTCAGGATCTAGCAAACGTGGTATCCCCAGTTCATTCTCTGCCACACTAAAAGCCTCTTCCAGGTTCTCACGATTACTTCTTTTTCTCACGATGTCCATGTCCACGAGTTCTGGCCGGATGGCATGAATAACAGAATGGAAGGCCACACCGCTGCGCCAACTAGGACCGAAGTCTTTAACTTCAATCCCAAGACGCCTTGAGAGAAGAAATTACTCATTAGGGACCTTGCTGACAAATTAGGCCTGTTTTATGCGCAATTCATGTTGGTTGACGTATCCATTTTAAATGGTAAGTTTAAACTCTCAGTAGAGCTTGTATTTACTTGGTTGCTGTGCTTTGGACCCATCTGAGCAGGGCTTTTTTGGCATTGCCCTGAAACTTTGTCATCACTTTGCGTTTCATCGGTGGACTTCCCGTCTCAGAGCTGGCCATGCTGTCCACTGAAGACGCACTGCTGGATAAAGCCTGAAGGGCTGGAAGATTACTGGTCAACTCCTCAATCTGCAAAAGTTTGTGAGGACAGACTGTTAAAACCCAGACATACACAAACAAACTTCAATTTTCTACCATCATAATTGGCAAACATTACCTGGAAATAGAGGATAATGGTCCATATCAGCCCCAAGACAATGGACGGGCGTCCATCAGCAATGTCGGTGGCATTAATATTGACTAGTTTGATCTGGAAAATAAATAGCTCTCATGTTAGAAAGTCTTAAATGACAAAAACTTGAAGATGTCAATGTAACAGACATATTATCCACAGATCTGAGGTCAGTGCAAGCAAGCCAGCCTAGACCAGCTGCTATCTGCTGATGAATCGTGCAGAATAACACCAGGAACGTGCATGAAGAAAGTAAACAGGGTGCATTTTAATTTCAGGTCGACTTGAATAAAATTAAGTCTTTCTTAGGGAAGAGTGTATGAGGAACATGTGAGTGAATAGGAAAAAGCAATTTGCTCATGGTCAGCCAGTCACGGACATCATACGAGATGCTGTGGAAAAAAACAAGCCTTCGAAAAATAATTGCAGCTCTTTCAGCCAGTAGCAGCTATAGCAAAGACTGGTAAATAATGGAGTTGCTCGCTGCATACAGTACGCATCATCAAATGCAGATATGCGTAACAACAAGAGGTGCTTGTGATAACTGTGACTAGAGAAGTACTGACCGGAGACCCTCGGTACACAGACTGAGACAAGACATGTTAAGAAAGAGGACAGAGTTAGAAATGAAGTATGATGACAGATGCTAGACTGGGACATATGAACATATTTAATGATCAGATAAGACTGCAGACAAAGCTGGATCATTCCTTCTGTGCAGTTCATATAGCATCAGTAAGATTAATATTTTTATTAAGCAAGGATGCATTAAATTCATCAAAAGTGACAATGAAGACATTGAAGATAAAAAAGTTGTCATGGTTTCCACAAAAATATTAAGCAGTGCAACAATTTTCAACACTGATAGTAATATCAAATGTTTCTTAAGCAGCAAATCAGCATATTAGCATGATTTCTGAAGGATCATCTGATACTGAAGACTGGAGTAATGATGCTGAAAATTCAGCTTTGCATCAGGAATAAATTCCATTTTCAAATATTTTAAAATAGAAAACAGTTATTTAAAATTGTTATAATGTGTCATATATTACTCCTTTTTTAATCAAATAAATGCACATTTGTTAAGCATAAAACCCCTCCTTTTTTGTAAATGAAATCATAATAATTTTCTTTTATTTAAAATACTTTTAAATCATTTTAATTTTTTAAAAATATACATAACTTTTTTTTTTTTAATGTTTACTAAACAATATATTATTGCAATTGCAAATCAATTTATTTTGATCTTTTTACATTTCTTCCATATCATGTATTGTAAAAAAAGAAATCCTTTTTTCTAAAAGGAGCTTCAATGGTGAGGAAGTGGCATCATGTTTGATGGAAAAACAAAGGCACAAAAATCAGTACTAATAAGTATTATCGATAGATTTAATGAATTCAGTGATGTTTGGTGCTGTTAGTTTGTGTGATATTTCAAAAGATATATCAATGACTAACTTTAGCTTTAATTTCCATCCTGTTTATTTCTTGTACCTGATCTTAGTAAAAAAGTAATAGATTTAAAACGCATTTATTTTATACTAAGCATAGTTCAAGTCTATTAACATATACTGACAAACTGCTCAAGACTTACTGATACAAAAATTATAATTAAACTTTATTTGGAGTACTACTTGCGCACAATGCACATTTGTTAATATTAAGCCTAAAATACGTCTTAATGTTACTATTGATGAAAATTGTATGCAAAATT
>JAHKKF010508851.1:0-14543 GCA_019740295.1 Labeo calbasu
CAAGCTTGGCAAATAATGTATTATTATTATTATTTTTATTATTATTATTATTATTATTATTATTATTATTTGTAATTAAATTTCTTTTGCCTGAACTAATTAATAAAGTACATTTATTTATTGTCACTGAAACAGGCTTGGCAAATATTTATTATTATTATTATTATTATTATTATTATTATTATTATTATTATTATTACCATTTTGTACATTGTAATTGTTTCAATCATTTATTAGCATTTTTATCCTGATATTAGCTTTGCACAGGTTATTACAACAAATTGTTTTATTTGTCAAATCCTCTAGGTCATTTGACATGCTACTGAAATGTAATCTTGGCAAAGAATTTTAGGCTATTTCTGGCCTTTTTTCATTCAAGTAAGTAGGAGCTGACTAGAAAATAGCATTAAGACACGACTAGAAAATAGCTTTACAAAGAGCTGCTGAGTGGACTGATTTGCTTAAAAAAGGCTTTAGCAAAATCAGAAACTGTCAAGGAAGCCATTTTCGAGCTTTTTGGAGTCTGAATTCCAGGAATATGCTCTCCTGAAAAGAATGAGGTATCAGATTTGTTCTGAGCTGAATTGTGCCGGTAATGTGTTTGTGATTTGCTGTTATTATTTCAAATCACGTTAGCGAGGTTTTTTCCTTCTCCTTTTTTCAACTGTTTGTCATCGCTCCCCGCACTCCTCTCCACAGGTAGTAAATGATGTGTTAGACAAATGTAATCAGGAGGAGATGACACGATTGAGAAATACATCTTTGTCCTGTCACTCACGGGAGGGTTCGAGCCCTTGGCCTTTGCTCATATTCTCGTCGAACGGACACGTCCATTTTGAATCAGTGTGGTTTGGCTCTGAGGAGTCAAATGAAAAATGACGTAGGCTTGGCTAATTCGATAGAGGCCGTTTATGTGGCCTGGTTTTAATACACCTGCTGGCTGGTAGGGCCCCTTTATGAAGTTAATTATTGAGAGCCATCATCAGTCAATTGGGGCATCTGTGGGGTGAGCCTGTTCTAGCTCAAGGCTTCTGCCCACATTTGTCTTCATCCACTCCCTCCTTCACTCTTAAATAAATTAGTCTGTTGTCACTGCTAAAGCAGAGACCCAAAGAATCCAGTCAAAGCACTTTTTTTAGGGTACACCTTTGGTGTGCCAAAATACTTTTGTTTGTAAGCATTCTCTTGTAACAGCTGCGAGATATGTTTATTGAAATTATTATAAAATTAACTCTGTGGGAAAAGTAGGTTTTAAACAGCAAATGCATCTTCTTTACTTTTTCCAACAATGAAAAATCATAAATCGGTTTTTAATTAACAACATATTTAACTGTGTTTCACTTTTTTATGAAACGGTTTATTTTAGACTAAATTTGGGCTTAAAATAAAAGTAAATTAGGCTAAATTACTTTCTTATTTTGTAATGAAGGGAAGACGAGACACACCGGTAATCAAATAGGAAACAATCAGGGAACAGGAACAGGAAGACCAAATATGGGCATAGGAAAACACAAGGAAAAAGTAGATCAAAAGGCAAATGGGACACATAGGAAACTAAACAAAACACGCAGAATAGTCCATGACGTGACAATACGACTATTCTACAATTATAAAATTATTACTGCATGAAAATTAGCAGGTTTTAAACAACAAATGTTTGCATTTTTATGATTTTTGGCCTTCCCCATCTTTGATATCTTCTTTACTATATATTTAATTATTTTTACATATTTACATATTTTTATGACATTTTAAATGTTAGCATTTTTATAATTTTTGGCCTTTTACCATCTCACATGTCTTCTTTACTATATCTAACATTGAACATATCATAAATCTGTTTTTAATAAAATGTTTGACTATGTTCCACTTTTTACATGAAACAGGGCTTTAAATTAAATTACTTTCTTTTCCTTTCTTGTTATTTTATTTATTGTCATTTAAATTAAATTTTGCATTAAATATATATTGCTAAACTATTATACAAAAACATTATACAACTATTATACAACTATAAAATTATTCCTGAATGAAAATGTTTGCATTTTTATGATTTTTCACCTTTCCATCTCAGAAATCTTCTTTACTTTATCCAACAATGAAAATGTTTTATGACATTTTTAACATTTTTTAATGACTTTTTTTAATTTAATATAATATTTAAATACTTTATATGTGCAGTATGTCCAGCCTTTTTTGTGCAACAGTTGATTTTAGGGTACATTTGCAAACCTATAATTCATTTTCTTTCTTTCTTTCTTTCTTTCATATTTATATACAGTAGTCAACATTTAAAGTGGATCAAAACCGTTTGTCAGAGTTGTCCTAAAACCAAAAAAAACAATACTTGCTCTTGTCCTAGGACATTTGATCCACTTCAAATGTTGACTACTGTATATATATATATATATATATATATATAATTTATTTTTTATTTATTTTCAGATACATTAT
Source organism: Labeo calbasu (assembly GCA_019740295.1). Lineage (NCBI taxonomy): Eukaryota > Metazoa > Chordata > Actinopteri > Cypriniformes > Cyprinidae > Labeo > Labeo calbasu. The sequence goes on from JAHKKF010508851.1 coordinate 2,455, forward strand.
TTTCATTTATATTAAATATCTGTTTGTTTGTTTTGTTTATTTATTTGTTTATCTATAAATAAGTTTTATTTTACATTAAATGCATATTGATGGAGGGGTATTGTATTGAGTTATATTTAAAAATGTCCCAGATCTTTGGTAACAGGTTGGTTCCACAGTTGCAAATCTCATTTAAAATCAATAATATATTCAGTATTTTAAGCTTAACATCAACCTTTTCTGAGGTTACATACCTCCCTTCACGGATTAAGCATTTTCTTTCACTGACTATTTTGAAAAAGGAAAATAGCTTTTTTGTGTTTCATTTATTTATTAATTTTTGAGATTTTTGCCTCCTGTATGGCACTGAGTCACCTACAGGAACGCTGTCAGAATCCATTTTAAAGTTATTTTTGATTAAAGCATCTCTCAGGCCTGTGGTGCCTGCTGAAAGCAGCTGGTAGACTTACAGTCGGTCTCAGTCACAATGGCGGCAGGATGCCACTCAGTGACAATCAACCATGAAAAGAGTCTGAGCTCGGAGGAGCCGCCTGTCCTCGTCTCTGCTTTCACACCTCTGACGGTGAAATAATGCAGCCGGAGGAAGAGGACACCGCATAGAGTGTCAAATCAGAAGTGAGCACATATAGCACTCATCCTGCTGGAAAGAGATGCACGTAGCAGATAAGAAAAGGGTAATGGAAATGTGAATGAAGAGCCTGTGTACATCCTCCCTCACGCCCACAGTCAGCTGCCTGCGCGATCAGAGGCTTGTTAGACACCAATAAAGAAAAGTTTGGACTGCTCACAGGCATAAAGGGTTTGCGTATTTGAGAGCAATTTGTGTGTGTCTGCTTACTGGCAGCTCTGTTGGACCTGAAGTGTGATTAAATGTTGCTAAAGAATTATCATTGACTCCAATTACACATTAATCGGGACCGGTATCGAGCCGAATCACGGATGATAGATAATTGCCTTTTCGCAGGCTATTCCAGAGTTGTCGTTGGATTACACATAAAAATAAAGAAGAAATGCCACCACTAAGGTGCATTGCTGAGCAATTGCTACATTGACCAGAATCCTGAGAATGCAGAGAAATTACATTTTGGTGATTGATTGGACTAAAATACGGAAAGAATTGTCCCATGACACTTTCATAAAGTGAAGGCTAGTGCTTGGCATTGTAACAGGAATGAGTCTCTATAGCCCCTATTTGGCCTGTAATTGTTTTACATGTTGACATGATGCAATTTCAGCATTAATAGGAGCTAGTCCATGATTTTATTGCCTTTTTCCCCCCTTTTACCACCCAGGAGAAATTCCTGGACGAATTACCTACTGCTTGTGGTCATGTGGTAATTTTATTCCTGATCAATTTGTCATCTCTGAGTTTACATGGAGTAATTGGGCCAGTTTTTTTTTTTTCCTTGAAACCAACCAAATGCATATGTTTTATTATGGAAAAACCATGTAAATTGGCATGTTTTTGCCCTCTGGACTTTTCTAAATTAAAACTCCCTAAAAACATACTTTATATTTGACATGCGTCACGGGAGAACTGTGTAATTTTGTGGTCAGTTATTTTAATTATTTTACCAAAATAGGAGGCATCATACAAATGAATATGATATTTTACATAAAAATTGTTTACACATGGTCTACAAGAGAAAATAATAGAATTTATAAAAATGACCCCGTTCAAAAGTTTGCATACACTTCATACTCAATGAACTCACTTGGATGAGCCACAGCTTTATTTTTTTTGTTTGTTTTTGCTTTGTGATAATTGTTCATGAGCCCCTGATGCTCCAGAGGGAAAAACAATGCATTAAGAACCTGGAGGTAACTTATTTTGTCTTCTGGGAAACAAATCTTCATTCTGTCCAAAAGTTTTCACCCCCCACTCTTAATGCATTATTTTTCCTTCTGAAGCATCAGTGAGCATTTGAATCTTCTGTAATAGTTGCATATGAGTCTCTCAGTTGTCCTCAGTGTGAAAAGATGGATCTCAAAATCATACAGTCATCGCTGGAAAGGATTCAAATACACAAAAATGCTGAAAATCCAAGAGTTTGTGGGACCTATACACACTTCTCCTGTAATCCATGTAAAATATAAAGGGTGTTTTTAGGTAGTTTTAAAGTCAAAACGTTTTAATTTAATAAAATTCTAGACTTTTCATTTATATGTGTATATATATATATATATATATATTATTATTTTTTTATTTTTTATTTTTTTTATTTTTTTTTTAATAAATGTAATTTATTACTGTGATGGCAAAGTTGGATTTTCAGCATCATTACTCTAGTCTTCAGCATCACATGATTTTTCAGAAATCATTTTAATATGCTGCTCCAGAAAAATGTACGATTATTATAAATGTTGAAAACAGTGCTGTTTAATATTTATAATTTTATGTTTATTGGTAAACAACACTTGCTTTTCAAAAAAAAACTTTATTCGGGGAAAACTTATTAAGAGATCACAGAGCAATAGTTGTAAATCAGTTTTCCTTTACATGATAGTAGTTTTAAAAATGTCATAATGTTAATATTTTGAATTATTTTGGAGCATAAATGTTTTGGATTTATTTTTATTTATTTTTGGATAAATAAATGTTTGAGGCAAGTTCCAAGTTTTTATGTAGCAAAAAGAAAAAAGTGTAAATGTTACTCAAAATAAAAATCAGTCCATCTAGTGCTTTTAACAGTATTTGAAGTGTCTGCTTTTCAAAAAGCATCTCATAAGTCACTACAGATTATGCCTAGTTCGCTACCCGCATTCAGCAGAGGAAAAGCTGGACTAGGCTGGCTAGACGTGTGAACGAAAAAGACGTTCAGTGTTTGCTGGGAAAAATGAAAAGGAAGATATCCATCTTCAGCATGTTTATCCCTTATCCTGCTTTTCAGTGAGCGACCAGCTCTGTCAGTCAATCCTTTTATGTGGCGCACTCTCGCTCAGCCCCCATTTCATGTCAGAAGACGCACGCGCCCATCTCTGCGATGGCGGGCGACAGAAGTGTGTGGGTAGACAGAAAGCAATCTGTTCTGAAAAGGAAGATCAAGCTCAAGATTTCATGTGTGACATATTGAAACACTCCAATGTGTTGCAGGGACGGCGCGTACGACGGCGGCGGCGGCGTGGAGCCGCAGACAGCGGCCCAGAGTTCATTGTGATGAGGCGGATTAATTTAGTCCTAAAGACGAGTGTGGAAATGTCAACGTATTATGAAGAGCTGACTTTTCTCCAACTGAAATCTCATCTGCGCAATTAGTTACCTGTTGAAAGCATAATTCACTTCTGGAAAATAGAGTGTCTGTCTATCTTGACAGTGCAGCCATTTGCCTTTCGCTACAAATAATACAGTTGCTAAGAGTGTATGTGCTTTGCGATGGCCTTTCAGCCTTTTAACGAGGAGTCCATTACCGCCTGCGGCATTAAAAAAATGACCTGTTCACCTCTCTAAATTGAGAAGAAGACAAAAAAAAACACCATCTTTAATTTTGAAGAATGGGATATTTTGGGAAACCAATGGCCTGGCCGTACCTGATTCTGCATTAACTATTAAGTATTGCAATTAATTCCCAGATCCATTTGTCATGCAAATAGACCAGTGAATAATGCATACGTTTCGGCTCATAAATAACTAATTTATGCAATTGCAAAGCGCTTTTTAAGATAAATATAATTAAAGGTCAATAGCCATTACATAAACACAGTGAACTTTTAACATGTTTAAATGGCAAAGCCAGACCTGTTTGCCAGAATGGATGAGAAGCAAAGCACACAAAAATAACTTTTAATTGCTGATATTTGCTTCCAGACACACAGTTTTTCACTCCCGACCGCTGGAAATACCTGCTTAGCTTTGCGTCGGAAGGCTTTTAAGTCTTAACGTGCTTACCAAAGCGTATGTTAGCTGGAGGCCGACTTCCAGGCAATCAATTTTATAATTGAATTAGAGTGAATGCTACAGCGGGTTTTGACACACAGGGTTGTTGTGTCTGTCCATCTGTCGCGCCGCGCCGCGCCGGTTCTGCCGGGGCAGGAAAAAGAAGCCGTATCCTGCGGTGTCCAAAGCTGCTAGATAGATCAAGACTCACGGCTCGTGCACCTGAATACTGCCGCTCGATGGCTACGGGCCAGCCGTGCTGTCTTGAGCTCTGAGCTTTGAGCTTTTAATCAGTCTTCCCTGAATATTTCAGAGAGAAAACGGCTCTCAACCAGAGGGCCGGGGACCACTATGGGGCCTCAGCAAATGTCCAAGAGGCTGCAGGATGACTAAATTATTTAAAGGGGTCGTGAACTGCCTTTTTAATGATTTTGTACTGTTCTCTGAGGTCTACTTATAATGTTCTCAAGATTTTTACATCATAATACATAATAATTTAGAAGTAACAGGCTATTTTCTGTCCTGTTTTTACCCCTCTCATCCAAACGCTCAGTTTGAATAGGCGTAGCAGATTGTAGACTCAGAAGTAAACACCCACTGCTGTGATTGGTTAACACTTGTGTATGTTTGACAGCCTACAACCTTCATATATAGCAGTTGATTTAGTCTTAGTCTTTATCTTGAGACTAAAACGCTTAATAGTCTCTTTATCACATTTTAGTCATTTGAGTCTTTCATAGTTTTAGTCGACGAAAAGTCATTGCATTTTTGTCAACTTTTAGTCATTACTTTTAGTCAAACTGAAGTTACCAACGTTTATGTTGGTAGCTATTTTAGTCTTCAAACAAAAATAATCATTAAGTCTTTAGTCCACATCAAAGCTTATGACAAATTTGAATCAAGGATTGAATTTAGGAAAACTTGAATAAATTATGACAATTTTCATTTTGGGTGAACTATCCCTTTAAGAGTATGGAAAATTTTCGTTGACGTCTTCGTTGACAAAATTAACATTGATATACGCATAAATACGCTTTCCTAATGTTGGGATCAGAAGGAAGACGATGCAAAGACTGTTTTCCCACAACCTGGCACTGCACAGCATCTTGTTGTCTTCTGAGCATCTTTATCGTTTGGTTTCTGTGTTCCTGCGTTTGTCTCCCTTGTTATTTGTGCAAATTGGTGGGCGGGGCTAAACAGGCAGTGATGTAGAAGCAGGCGTTGATCTTCTTCTGCGGAGGTGGTGTTCAGACACACTATTATGTCATAGAGGGCCACATTTCACAACCTTATGTTTTGGCAGATTTGCTTCAATATAAGCTGTTTTTAGACTAGCGAGAAAGTTTTAAATTCTGAAACAGGATATTTTTGTAGTACAATGACCTCTTGTATGTCAAAAGATTTTTGATGTCTCAGTTCATGATGTCTTTAAATTATTATCATTAAATATAATTGTTGTTGTTAACTATTAAATATAAACTCAAATTTTACTTTTTCTCTCATTAAATGTGACCCTGGACCAAAAAAAAAACATAAGGGTCAGTTAAAATTGAGATTTATACATCATCTGAATAAACAACACATTCTCACTCCCAACTCGTCACATATTGACACATATTGGTCAGGACCGTTGCGACTTTTATTTGCCTGTTGTGTGTTTTATATTGTTTAGAAGTGGGTATGTTTAGGGTTTGGTTAGGTGCTCTAAAATATCTATGAAAGTATACATTTATATAAAATGATTTTTGCAAATGCATGCAAACCATTAAACGCAACGCATAATGCAAACAACTCCAAGAAATGGAGGACCCTGCGCGTCAAAAAGTAATGTCAAGTGGTCCTGACCAAGTCTCAACATGTGGCGAGTTGGGAGTGAGAATGTGTTGGAATAAATAGGCTTTCCATTGATGTATGGTTTGTTAGTATAGGACAATATTTGGCTGAGATACATTTATTTGAAAACCTGGAATCTGAGGGTGCAAAAAAATCTAAATACTGAGAAAATCACCTTTAAAGTTGTCTAAATGAAGAAATTAAGTTTTGATATAGAATATATATCAATAAAATATCTTCATGGAACATGATCTTCACTTAATATCCTAATGATTTTTGGCATAAAAGAAAAATCAATCATTTTGACCCATACAAGAGGTATTTTTGGCTATTGCTACAAATATACCATATAACATTTGGAGAAATTTAGCTTTACTTCACATGTAGAACTGCTTTGGACCATTTTCACTCATAAACAGTGGTTGATCTGTGCATATTTCTCTCCTGATTCAGAGGAGATTTTCATTAGAGATAGCAATATTATGCATAGAGGACTCATATTTTAGCTGGAGGCAACAGTTTGAAGTTAAACAGGCTTATTGATTTGATTTGTTTCTTACAAACATGCAGCTTTTCATTTCACAAGATGTTAATTGATAAACTGGAGTCGTGTCGATTACTTGTGGATTATTGTAATGTTTTTATCAGCTGTTTGGACTCTCATTCTGACGGCACCCATTCACTGCAGAGGATCCATTGGTGAGCAAGTGCTGTAATGTAATTTTTCCAGATCTGTTCAGATCAAGAAACAAACTCATTTACAGCTTGGATGTCATGAAGGTGACTAAATATGTGGCATTTTTGGGTGAACCATATCTATCTATCTATCTATCTGTCTGTCTGTCTGTCTGTCTGTCTATCTACCTACCTACCTACCTACCTATCTATCTATCTATCTATCTATCTATCTATCTATCTATCTATCTATCTATCTATCTATCATCATTTAGCTAATACACCTGTTCTGCTGCCTTGGCGCTAACGGCGATAAAAGAAACGAGTTAAACACACGTATGTTTTACCAGTACAAACATTTCACTACTTTTCATTTGAATGTTCAGCGTTCATACTTAATGACCTCATAAGTCAGGGACTTTAATCTACTTTATAAGCGGTTAAGCGACTATTGCACTCGGGTTCATTTGAGTTAAGCGTGCACTACAAACAAAGCAATATGTTACACGCACGTCGCAATTACCGAGTTGCTTTTACTAAGAGCGGTGTAATTCTTTTTAATCCTGTACATTTGCTCAAGGTTGCCACTCTCTCGCTGTGCGTTTTGTGGCGCTAACAGGGAACAAGCATCTGTCGGTGTCACTGACTGGTTGTTGTGCAACGCTTCGGAAGAAAACCACATTCCTACCTCCTGTTGACTTTGTGGATCTAACGGCTTCGTATGAAATTAAGTGACACCGCAACGGCTTTTGGGCTGCTCCTTTGGCAAGTCAACACAAGCCTGGCAGAGTACACCCATTATCAGTTTCTCCACTCCTGCTACTTTTAAGTGTACTAGCGCAGTGCAGTTAGTATCTTAGCGGTGATGCGGTCAGGGAATTCTGTCTGCAGCTTTTCTAAATGTGTCGTTGGTGTGATAAGCAGTCACTTCTGCGAATCGCTTGGAATTGCGAGGGAAAAAACAGTTCACGCTCCAAACCTTTAATTGCATGTTTGGTGAGGGTAATGTGCAAAGATTACAATAATTTCAGTAAACACTGTTTTTCATGTTGGTGCAAGTAGTGTTTTTTTTGGGACGGATCTAATTATCACTCGCGTTGCCCAAGTCCCACAAAAGAAGGTGTTGTCCAATAATGCACTTGGCAAGACAAAGCAATGCATTTTTCAATTTAGATGCGTATCTTTTCTGAACTCAACAAACTTTTACTTCTTTTTGTGCGGTGGGACATTTAAAGATTGTAAATAAAGTCTTTTTGAGAAGGCTGAAGGCAAGTTTCTCTCTGGTGAGTGAAACTAGGTCATGTTTGCTGAGCACTTGCCTGTATGGAGGATTAAATTAAATTAGGGTGAAGAAATTTGCAGAGGTATTGCAATTTTTGGTGATATGGTTCTTTTGAAATATGGGACTGAAGAATACAGAAGCTGAAAACTATACAGACTTGAATCATCTAATAAGCTTGAAGCTCATGATGTATGCATTGTCTGCTTTGACTAGATTTTGTTGTCTAGAATGATTTATTTGATCTGATTGGGTCTTGAATGTGTGCCTCCAAAAACTGAGAGACAGACACTTTAAATACTACTGTATGAAGTTTGCCTACATGGATTCACTGCAAAAAGGCAATGAACCTTATATTATTGGAAATATATTACAACAAATCATCTAATAGTTGTCTCTGACTACATATTAAATAAACAACAATAATACATTTTAATTAATAAACAATTAAGGTTTTTGAGGAAAACATTCCAGGATTTTTCTCCTTATAGTGGACGTCAATGGTGCCGAACGGGTTAAAGGTCCAAATTGCAGTTTCAATGCAGCTTCAAAGGGCTCTACACAATCTCAGTTGAGGAATAAGGGACTTATCTAGCAAAAACGATTGGCCATTTTCAAATAATAATGTTCAAATTTATATACTTTTTAACCACAGATGCTCGTCTTGCACTAACTTAACCTTGTGTGACGTGTGATGTAGGCCAAATACTGACCCAATGTTTACAAAGCAAACGTGCAGAGAAAGTCAAACCCCTTTACAAAAAAAAAAAATATGTTTTTTTTTTAGGAAATGACCGACTGATTCACTAGGTATGACCCTTATTCCTCATCTGGGATCGTGTAGACCCCTTTGAAGCTGCATTGAAACTGCAATTTGGACCTTTAACATAATGATCCCCATATGGAGAAAAATCCTGGAATGTTTTCCTCAAAAACCTTAATTTTTTTTCGAGTGAAGAAGAAAGAAAAAAAACCTCTAAACATTTAACTCTAAAAAATACTGGGTTAAAAACAACCCAAATTTGGTTATTTGGCAACCCAGCGCTGGGTGAATATTGGACAGAACACATGCTGGGTTATTTTGACCTAGCTGGTTGAGTTAAATGTTTTTACAGAACATGCTGGGTTTTTTTTAAGTTCAACTATTGTTGAACCGCTCTCTCGTAGAGGACTCAAAAAGCCCACGCTCTGACTGAAACTTAGTTACAGAAAATCTACCCAGCACTTGAGTAAAAAATATTAAAACTAACCCAATAAAATGACCCAACAAGTTGAACCCAGCGTTTGGGTTAAAAAAAAAAAAAAAAACAGCACCTGGGTAAAAAATATTAAAAATAACCCAATCAAATGACCCAACGGGCTGAACCCAGCATTTGGGTTAAAAAAAAAACCTAAAAAGATAACATCTTAGATGACATAGGGGTGAGTAAATTATCAGGACATGTTTATTCTGGAAGTCCTTTAAATTATGATTTACCCACATATTATGCTATCAGAAAAAGCATTAGGTTAATTTCCCCTGCATTTTTATTTAGTTTTCTATTCCTTTTGTTACTCAAGCAGCTTTTGCCCAGACAGAATAATGTTCCATTTTTCAGTGTCTTTGCATTATAGACCAGTGAGATTCGCTGAGTTATGACCTTCCTAGTTCAAAATAAGTTTTTTGTGACAAATTATGTCATAGAAAACAAAAGGTTATCTGCATCTATGCCAGAGAGAGAGAGACTCGGTGCCACGGCGAACAAAAAAGACCAAGAGGAACACCAATCATAAACAGACAGGCTCGTTGTAATTCAGGAGAAACGCACGTGTGCAGCTTTTCACCTTAAGGTGACATTCTAAACCTCTTTTAATCATCCTACCAGTTTCCAAGCGCATTCATTCATCTGCATTATACGGCACTTCTGCCCATCTGCTCCGGTTCTTTCTTTCCCAACCCAACGTCTTTTTCGACATTGGCTAGCGAGCGTTTATCTGGCCTCCTCTGCAAGGTGAAAAATAGACTTGAGAACGTCTTCCTTCTTTGTTATTGAACAGATGCATCTGATCGATGTAAATCTACTAATGAGACTCCAAAAGCCTCCCTCCTTCCCGTTCTCCGTTTCAGGGCTGCGGGCTGCCCACTTTAATTGAGAATTAATTACAGATGGGGAGGAGATGCTACAGGGATCACATTAAAGCAGAAACGGAGACGCTCCTCAGCGAGCTTTCACCTCCATCACCCATCCTGCCTTTCTCCTCTCTTGAGGGATCATTAAATACCTGAAGGCGCAGATCAATAATGGCTGATGGGTGGCATGTCTCAGCAAAGGCGTGTTTGTTTCATATGTGAGGTTTGGAAGTCGCGAGGTCTGTTTTTCCAACAGGCTTCCTCGTCGGCAGCCTCCCCGGATCAGTCAGAAAAGCTCAAGAGGAATCACTGGCACCCCTTGAGTAAATTATACCAATTAAACAGCCAGATTAAATTCCATACTTTATTCACTTAATTGAAGACACTGATAATTACTTATAATTACCGTTCGTTTTTCTAAAGACCGATTGCCGGCCGTTGAAGTTCTCTTGTTTTTGTCTTCGAGAGGATGTCGGAGTTGTGGAAAACAACATGAATGTTTAAAGTGGAGCGAGCAGACATAGGCATTGGAGAGGCAATGCTTCAATAGATAATGACCCAATGGTAATTGCTTTCCTTGAATAGTCGGTGTTTATTCAAATTGTCAGACAAATAGCGAAGAATGTGATTGTTTAAGAAAGTAACAACCGGCCAAGTAGCTTGATAAGCATTCGAATGAGATTCCCATCGTGTCTTTAATGTCAAAGAGCTATATAAAAAGAGGGAAATATGTATGAAGGTTTAGTTCTGTGTTGTGTATTTCCTTCCTTCCAGTTCACCCTTGCTGAAAAGACCACCGTTGACCATTTCCAAGCAGGTATATCTTTCTGGTGAAGCTTGTTGACCATGTGAGTATACAGTATAAAGGAGAGGTCCATAAAGAAGCGGTTGACTGAGTGTGGTTCTTCTTCTTCTCTGACATCTAGGACTGGATAAAAAAAAAGTATTGATTTCTCAATTTTAATCCATTCTCATTTTTCCAAAACAATATAAATTCTTAAATCCCAAGAATCGATTAGTCTGGCCTGTTTTCAGTTAATGAATGGTACATTGTACTGTGCCTCCCATCTAATAAATCGCAATAAGCTTTGTGCTTTGTTATTTTTGTTATGAAACAAAGTCTTAGATTTCGAATTCTGTCCATTTTATTACACTGTTTAAACAATAAATACCGTATTGGTGCTGTTTAATGAGTAGTGACAGATTCTCCGTTCAAGAGAATTGGCAGCACAAAGCGCACACGAGCTGGTCGTCTTCTCCGCTTTAATACCAGTTTCAGCAAGAAATAAAAATCTGTATCCTGTCTCACTAAATCGCTCAATCAGTGTTTCAACCAAAAGACCTCAATATAATAGCTCGTAAACAATGTCAAACGTCACGTTTACCTCGGAGAAAAAAAAAACACAAAACATTTGGTGACCGTAAACTCGTTAGTCAGCTAGAAAAAAGAGCTCAAGAGAAGAGCATTTTGCTAAATATATTCAGCGTATAACATTGTATCTTTGTAATTTTTACTGTTCCTCAATGTTTAATTTATGTTTGAATAACGTTGTCAGGTTTTTGTGACAGCCACCATTTAAATGTTTATGGTTTAATAAACAAATTGGAGTAGAAATATCATTATTATGGAATTTTATTATTACCAAAACTTCATTGAGTGTAATTTGCATACAAAAATAGTTCATTTTAACCTTTAGCATTATAGTAATTTAGTACCAGCTGACAGTCGTGTATATTTTGCAGCGTAAGTTGAGATATATTTTTTTTCCTTGAGAAATGTACCGGATATATACCCAAAATAATTAATATCAAATCAAATCACAAGCTTGTGAATAAGAAACCAACCATTATGCCCTAAAGTTCAAGATACTGGTGCAAAAAAAAATGCCCCTGTATGTGTTTTGTCTCATATTTATATATATCACATATCACACAATATCACACAGGCAGCAAGAGCAATATGACATGAGTGATTTTGTCTCGATCATCACAAGCTTAAATATGATTTTATACAACAGATCGGTAAATAAGAAGTTGATATTGTGTTACAGTACAGTAGTCAACATTTGAAGTGGATCAAAAAAGTCCATCAAAGTTGTCCTAAGACAAGAATGGTGTATTGTTTTGGTTTTAGGACATTTACTTCACTCCTGAATGAATCAGCTGTGTGAACAAATCACTGGATGAATGAATGACTCATAAAGACATTTACTACCACCTGCTGGCAGATTTTAGTTTCTTATTTAGAGTGTAATTTCATAAAAAAATAAAATAAAATAATACTAATAATACAGTTGTTACTGAGATGTTTCTCAAAT
>JAHKKF010508856.1:0-14959 GCA_019740295.1 Labeo calbasu
ACTGGAAAACACAGAAGTTGATAAAAATACATTTTGAAGAAAAAAAAATAAAAATAAAACTTATTTCATAGTGCCTTAACGTGTCATTTTTGTTACGTTTTTAATAATTAAGTAATTTCATTAATTAGCATTTTTTTTAAATTAACATTTTTTTATATAACCATTAAAACAGAGTCTAGAAAAATAGAAAAGGAAAAAAAGAAATCCAGGAATAGTTAAAATGGGAGGGAAAAAACAAAAAAAAAAAAACTACAAAATTTGGAAAAAAATGAAAAAACTTAATTTGGGAAAAAATAAAACTGACTTCATAGGGCCTTATATTACCCCACAAAAATGGTTTTCAACATTGACATTAAAGGATTAGTTCAGTTCCAGAACAATAATTTACAGATCACGCCACCGTTATCAAAGATGTTCATGTCTTTCTTTCTTCAGTCGTAAAGAAATTATGTTTTTCAAAGAAAACATTTCAGGAATTATCTCCATATAGTGAACTTCAATGGTGTCTGAACTTCCAAAATGCAGTTTAAATGCAGCTTCAAAGACTCTTCTTCCTCGGCTGGGCTCATTCAGAGCCCAATGAAGCTGCATTTAAACTGCACTTTGGACATTCAAACTCACAAGTACCATAGAAGTCTACTTTATGATGAAAAATCCTGAAAAATTCCTCAAAAAACAATTTCTTATGAAGATGATGCGTTTGGGGCTAATATCGCATGTTTGTGTCATTTGCATTACCCGGCGTAAATTTGCATTGACGTTGTATGTAATATTTTTGAGCAAATAATTAAATTTACTTTTGTTGTGCACACACCATTGGAAAGCATAAGAGAAAAAAAAAAATCTTAATTATTCCAAACCTTAGACTGCTGTGCATATTGGGGATATCCTGAAACATTGTCATATAATCAGTTGCAGAGCCGAATACTCACAAAGCGAGGGTCTTTATTGAGGCATGCCTCCACAAACTCTTTGAAGGGTTTGCTGTAGGAGCCCTCCAGCGTCGGGGGAGTGTTCTTGGGAATGAGAAACAGCACTCTCATCGGATGCAGGTCGGAGTTCGGGGGTTCCCCTTTCGCCAGTTCAATAGCTGTAATTCCCAAGGACCAAATATCTGCCTGCAGTCAAAAAAGCAAACCTAAAAGTCTCATTTCATATTTCAGCTAGATATTATACCATTATTGGTGATAAAATATGATTAGCTGCTACTATGCTAAAATGTAGACTGCGCTAGTGACTAGCTTCCATGCCAAAAAAAGAAGGCCGAGTGCTTGGGAACAGCTTTACCACCCCAGACTGAATGTGTTGAACGTGTTTTCACAGCTCTGCAGACACATTTGCACATTAACATTTAGATTGTTCTTTTGCTTACTGAGAAAAGTCCATTCTGGATCTCCGCACCTTAAAATCATACGCGGACTGTTTGATGACCTCTGGAGCCATCCAGAAAGGAGTTCCCACAAAAGTGTTTCTCTTGATCTGGGTGTCTGTGAGCTGTCCCGCCACCCCGAAGTCTGCCAGCTTCACATCTCCCTGCTCAGACAGCAGCACGTTGGCAGCTGCCACAAGATACAAACATGAATCATTAGCACGGATTTCACAGAAAGCAGATGATCAAATATGAAGCACTTCCTAGCCGGCCTAATTGAGTAGGCAGACGTGTAGGTTATCACACCTTTGATATCACGGTGAATCTTCCTCTCCGAATGCAAGTATTCCAGTCCTTTCAGAATCTCCCTCAGTATAGTGGCAATGTACGTCTCCTCTAGCGGTCCTGGTTTCAACTGAGACGTGTGGAGGAAAGCATGAGATGAATTTAATTTCTAAAGCTGAAAGCTTTTTAAGAATTCATGACTACAAACACACACACACACACATAAAAATATTCCCATAACTGAAGAGCCACTGTTGTTCTACTTACAAGATCTAAAGCAGAGCCGCCTCCTAAATACTCCATGATGATCCACAGCTTAGTTCCCTATAGACGATGGCAAAAATAACATTTCTTTAAATGGCACTTGACATTTGATGCATTTAGCATTCATGCTTCAATATGACTCCAGTACATATTTTATCATGAGGCTTAATTTTTTTTTCTGGCATCTGTGATTCTATGAAGAATCTTTATCATCCATGCAACCTTCTCTATAGTAGAAAAAAAAAAGTTTCTTTAGGTTATTAAAATGTTCTTCAGAATACAGTTTCAAGGGATAGTTCACCCAAAAATGACAATTTTGTCATTCTGTTTTCTTTGTGCACAAAAAGTATTCTAGTAGCTTCTTAAAATTACAGTTGAACCACAAATGAACTATTTTAATCAATGTCCTGACTATCTTTCTAGGCCTTGAATGTGTCAGTTGAGTCGCTGTCTGTGCAGGATCAGAAATCTCTCAGATTTCATGAAAAATATCTTAATTTGCGTTCTGAAGATGAACGAAAGACTTATGGGTATGTAACGACATGAGGGTGAATAATTCATGACAGAATTTTCATTTTTGGGTGAACTACGCCTTTAAGAACAGTTGAGTGAAAGATTATTTGGGGAACGCAAAATGGTACCCCAAAAACTCCCTTTTGCAATATTTATTTTAAAGAGTGAATGTGTGGTACTTTAGTTTCTGGAGAAAATCATAACAGATCTGGTGTTTTGCATGTATGTAAACAAAGTAGCTTTAAAAAAATTACTAAAACAGGACATTTAATTAGAGGAAATATGATTTTATCCATAAGAAGCCCCAAAAGCATCTTTTCCATTTTACAGCCATTCACATCAGTTGCATACTAACAATATTTTCAAGCAACACTGAACCCAAAATTTGGCAGATTTCAAATAATGTATTTAAGGGACGACCAACATTAGTTAAAGGTTACTGAGGCTACTGAGATGAATGGGAATGCTACCAGAGAACTACAACTCCCTGCAGTTTGTAGAAACCTAAAAAGTGATATGGCCATTTGTTAAAGGATTAGTTCATTTCCAGAATAAAAATGTCCTTATAATTTACTCACAACTATGTCATCCAAGATGTTCATGTCTTTCTTTCTTCAGTCGCAAATAAATGAAGTTTTCTGAAGAAAACATTCCAGGATTTTTCTCCATATAGTGGACTTCAATGGTGGCCAATGAGTTCAAGGTGCTAATTGTAGTGTCAATGCAGCTTCAAAGGTCAGAGGACTAAGCGTGTTAGGCTATGTTCACACTTGGCGTCTTTTTTTGAAACTGCCAGTGTCTATTTTACAGTATAACCCTATGGAGTAAACCATGTTTTCAAAAAAGTCCTGAGCGTTTGTTTAAACGCCACCGCCGGCGTCTTTTTCTGCAGCTCAGACTGTTATTTCAAGTTGAAAAAAAAGTGCAAAAAAAAAAACAAAAAAAACGCCCAACGTCAAGTGCCTTTTTGACAGCTGACCAATGACAAGCCAGTAGCGAGACCTGTCGTTTCCATAACAACAAGAACAGGGGAAAAAAAAAAGGAGAAGGTGCTGGTACACAGACTTTTATTTTATTGTTGTGAACTGACATTCTCCTTTCTGTTAACTTCAAATACCGACGTGCGGTGCCGATAGCCTAGTGGTCAGTGTGTTGACACGTAGCGCTGCTGCGCTTCGGGTTGGGGCACACCTTTTTCGAGTCTCGGCTCGCAGACCCTTCATAATCCCGTCCCCCCTCGCTTCCTGTCTAAATACTTTCCTATCAAATAAAGGCAAAAATGCCAGAAAATAATTTTAAAAAAAGCCAACGCAAGAGCCTTTCTCTTTTCTCGACATTTCTCGATATTCATACTGTTGTAGCTGTTGTTATAGCAACAGAAGACGCCCTCGACTGCAACGCTGCCAGTTTTTATTTCTACTATAAAAGCACCTTGTCAACTTTTTCTTGTCAAAAAAGACGCCAAGTGTGAACATAGCCTTACCAAAATGATCAATCATTTTATAAAAAAAAGGAAAAAAAAAAAAAAAAAAAAAAAAAACCCACACTTTTTAACCACAAATGCTTGTCTTCCACTAGCTCTGCATTGACAATTTATCGCATTACGTAATAATGTTGAAAAGTACCGACCCAGTGTTTACAAAGCAAACACACACAAGAAAGTCAAGTGGTCTTTACCAAAAAATGTAAAACAACAACTACTGACTATTCTGAAGTTGGAATTTTTCACCCTACTCTACCTTTTTTTGACCAAAGTACACATGCAAAGAACTAACTGCACGTCATCTTTCCAACGTGATTTTGAAGTTGTGCATGTGCATTGCAGAACTAGTGCAAAACCAGCATTTGTGGAAGTTAGATTTGTATTATTATTATTATTATTATTTATTTATTATTATTATTTTTTTTTTTTTAGAAATGGTGGATCGTTTTACCAGATAAGACCCTTATTCCTCTGCTGGGATTGTTTGGAGCCCTTTGAATCTTCAGTGAAACTGCAATTTGAACCTTTAACCCATTGGCCACTATTGAAGTCCACTACATGGAGAAAAATCCTGGAATGTTTTCCTCAAAATACGTAATTTCTTTACATGAACATCTTTGATGAAATGGAAGTGAACTAATCCTTTAACGGTATCTAATATCTTGCATGGCTTAGGAGATGACAATGGATGAAGTTGCTTCAGACGTCACATTTGGATTAAAGATAAATGTTTTTTTCTTTGAAATAACTTACTGATAAATCACTTCATCATGCATTAAGAAATCAACTTCATGTTGACTTAAAACGATGCTGTACTGACGTTCAAAACTCTTATTATTGTTTGTTTGTCACACCTGAGAGCCCAAACAACAGGAGAATGTACCTTCAGATATGAGCCATAGTATTTGGTGACATAGGGGCTGTCACACTGGCTGAGCACCGTGATCTCCTGCTGAATGTCCTCGATCTCATCTTCCGCCTCCTCCAGGTCGATGATCTTGATGGCCACCACTTCTTTAGTGCGATTGTTGATGCCCTTGTAGACCTCACCGAAAGACCCCTTCCCAATGCGCTCCTGTTTCGTAAAATACTCCTCCGGGTCAAGCCGGGAATTCTGCGTGAGAGATACAGTATTGATATGATGTGAGATACAATGAGAGATGTAGATGAAAATCAATAATCATTTACAATGGACTCTTAAGAGATTACATCACATCCACTGGGATGCTCTGCTATATATGTTTGAGCATATGAACTACTTATGTAATACATATAGTAATATGGACAATTTAAATTAAATGAAACGGACATGATATGAAATTTAACAAAATCCAGACGTTGCTTTACGATGATCTGCAATAAAACAGATTACTCAGACACAATATAACGTTAGGACAGCATTCAATTACTCTAAATAGAGAAATGTCATGACCTGCCAGGCTTAATACACATTATTGTGATTTATCTGATTAACACCCCTGGATGCAGAATGAATAGCCTCGGCTGGGCTGCGGATTTACCTGGTTCTGCATGTCGCGGAGGTGCGCCATCCTGACGGCAGGTCGGTGTGGATGAGAGCAGATGTAGCCCTTTCTGCCAAAGGAGGGGTGCTGGAAAACTCTTGAACGGTTTGTTCTTCCTCCTCCGATCCCCTGCTTAGCTAGCTAGCTTTTACATACAAAAACACCTCTGCATGTCCTGTTCGTCTGCCGTGTTTTCGGCCTCAAATCCCCTGATGGCGGACCCCGCAGCCTGGCGAGAATGACAGTTAGGTGTCGTGTGACTCCATGTATGAAAGCATCCGCGTACGAGCTAATCGCTTTCCGCGTCTAATTGTTTTATATTGATCAGCTCACGTTCGGGCGGCTCTTCATTTATTGCTTGCGGGAGAACAAAATAATAGGAGCAACTGCGCATGCGCAGCTTCTGATTCAAGGAATGGTGGATTGTGGGAGTTGTAGTTACAATGGCAGCAGGGACAGAGATTAAAATCGACATGAAAAGTTCACCCTATCTGTTTTCTAACGCATTATTGTCAACGATTAATTTTTTTATCGTAATGTTTAATCAACATTACATAACCAGAACGACTTCTCTCTGGTAATGTTCAGGACTTCTTCAATCAAGTTTGTTTAAACCCCCCTCTTGCAAACTCCTTTGCTCCATTTCGACACCTACATCTCAAAATCCGATCAACAACCAAAACCACAACCAAGTCCCGCCCTAAATGTATCATTTTTTTCTATCCAACTTTTTCTTCAAACGTAAGTAAGCCTATGGGTGAGACTTCCGGCTCATTATCCACTAGGGAAATAACGAGAAGAATAACAGTAAAGTAAAATTCTTTACGCTACAATCCAGTGTGTAATTACGATAATACATTAAAGTAATGTGGTAAAACACACCAATTTGCAATACCAAACAGCAAAACGAGTTGTTTTGTACAGCTAAAAATACCTGGACTTGGATGAGACCGGAAACCAGACCCAAAAAATTTACAGTTGGCCACGCCCACTCTTACGGGAAGATAAATTTAGATAATTTGTTAAAAACTTGGATGTATGTCATGGAGGAAAAGATCGGTCACAACTGTTTTTACATCGCAAATTTAAAAAACCCTACCACTAAATATGCGTCCTTCCTGACTATATAGTAGTCAAAAAACACCATTTCACCCATAATATTTCCATTAAAGAAGTACGTCATCAAGCAATTTAAAGTGCACTTTTTCTAATTGGAATTTTCAATGTAAAAATATGGCAGCGTTTTAGTGTCAATAGTGTAATAAAACAATGATGGGAAAGTTATATTGTTGGTGTTTCTAAGGTAAATGTTAGGCCTATGACTTTTTACGAGCTGTTTTCTCAACAAATGTTTTGCATATACGGTCCCGGGGCTGGCTTGTTGTGCCACTGTTTTCCTTATCATTGAACATAGAGGCCTATCACTGACCTAAGTCCGTGGAAGATTTATTTGTTTTTGTATTCTGTCTACTATGTTTTCAAGTTCATGTAAACATGCACTGAAATCTTTGGATGCTGCATTGCGTCCTGCTGGATTTGAATCATGAGTTTGAAGTGTTTTAGTCAAGACAACAACACAAGAATCATTCAGTTTCACCTCTGAGTTTATTGCATTTCACTGAATGTCATTTAATGTATTTTGAACTGTTTTGAAATGTATTTGCCTCATTACTTTGAATATGTATTTTATTTCTATCTACTCATAAATATGGTTTATAGCAGGTGTTAACAGTGATTAACAACTATTACTAATGAAGGGCGGGGTCGGGTGGGGTCGCTATAAACCGTTAAAGCTCATTTGGTTAGAGAGAATAACAACCCCGACCTCCTGTTGTCAATCACCGTGTCACACCCCCCACCACCACACACAAAGCACTACACCACTGACCGGTCATTTACAGCTCTACCCGGCCCCCCCTGCACACCTACATACCACCACAGCCCGGCAGGGGGGGCAACTAACTATGCCGACTTCACGTGCGTTTACACACCACAGAGCGTCTGCACGTGAAGCTTGATGCAAACTCGTACCGGTCAGCAGGTGAAGTACCACGGAATTACTACAGAGAAATGTGTCAATAGTTCTGAGAGGACAACAGGTACATCAACATCTGAACTTACCAAGATTCTTTTAGAACGCTTCTTCCCAGATCGCTTTATGACGTCATATTAAGTCGTCTCGGAAGGCCGTTTTTAAAAAAATAAAATAAAATAAAAAATGTAATGTCTCCTATATATATATATATATATATATATGTGTGTGTGTGTGTGTGTTTATTTTTGTTTGAAGTAATACATTTCCATTTTTTTTGTGAAAGCCACATAAAAAAGATTTTTTAACGATAAACATTTGTTTACCACATATTTTACTACGTTTGTTACTAGAATTCTTTTACTAAATACAAATTAAAACAATTCAATTTAAAACAATTTATGTATTAATTATTTGAATATTATTAATATGAAGTTTAAAAAAAACATATAACATTGGGGGGTTGGGTTGCTATCCTCGTTTTGCTGCTTAATATTGCAAACTGGTGTGTCTTACTGTATTATTTTAATGTATTATCTTAATTAGGAACACAGTGGTTTGTAGTGCAAACAGTTTTACCATTTACTGCACTATGATATTCTTCTCGTTATTTCCCTACGTCGGCTTTTGAACCGGAAGGCTAACACGTTACCAGAAACCTCCAATTACTTGCACATTGAAAAATAAAGTGGATTATGCCACTGCACCCAGATGATCTGATACTTCCGTCATGATTATAGAAGAGTGCGTTGCAACCCATTCTCACTGCAATTTGTGTATTTTTGGCAAGGTGGCTAATTTGTACAAATTCGTATGACCTCACTTGTATGGATGCATACGATTTGTGAAAAATTTTTCATATTTTAAGGTTGCAAATTCATAGGAATTTGTAAGAAGGACCGCACCTAACTCTGCCCCTAAACTTATCTGTCACAGAAATCGTACAAAATCATACAAGTGAGGTATTATGAATTTGTAAAAATTAGCCACCTCATAAAATATGTGCGATATTTAACTATCCCATGAGGGCATGGGAGAGCAGTTGTAAATGGCAGTGAAGCAACACAACTGATGCTGGTAGGTCATGTGAAAGTGACAACTACCGTAATGAACATGATAACAGGCCTGAAGTAAGTTTTAAAACAAGTGTAGTACCAACAAGTATGCCATTTAAGATGCTTGACCCAATTGCAATAGATTTTTAATATGGCAAATGACGAAAAAATGGACTTTATCTTCAAATACACAGTAAAATATCATCTATAGTACAGTGTTTATGTGAAACAATTATCAGTTGGCCTAAAGCAGTAATTTTGTGGATGGTGATGTGGGGGGTCAGCATGAAGTCAACATTAAATGGAAGTATTTTTTCTCTACTGTGACATATATGTGAGTGAAACGGCTTGTTGAATGAAACAGTATAGTGCAGGGCTTGATTTTGTGGAATGGATAGGATCATTGTCATTTACTAATTGCTGTGATTTCATGTGAATGACAGATTACTGGAGGGGACAGATTACTGTCCCGCACACATCATCAGAAAAGAGATGCCATCAGGGAAGTTCCTCACAATATTTAAAATTAAGTATTCTTCGTATCATAATTTTAGTCGTATTTTCGTGCTTTGACGTCAGCACTTGAATTAAGAAAAAAAAAAAGAAAATGATATACTCGGATAAACCATTTATAACACTGCAATATCCAAAAAATAAGAATGGTCTGTTTTCATGGTGACTTTATTTGTAGATATATAAAGACCTATTACCTTCATCATCTATCCACTTAAATCTACACTAAATAGATTTATTAGGCTTAACAGGATAATGCGATTGCATAAAAATAAGTGTTTGACAAACACAGTACAAATAATAGACTACTACATACAGTACTTGGTGCACAAGCACGATAATACACCAAAAAAAGTCTATAAACTGCTATTTGCAATAATTTCATATCATATATGATACAAAGCATACAGTTTTGCTACCTGTTGGATCCACACAAGTACTGTTTTGGTCAGATTACGTTCTTTTAGTTATTTTAATGCAATAAACAGGATTGCTATGAATGAACATTCCTCCTTGATGGATGCATTGAAATGAAACTGGCATGCCTGTAGGAATCACAGTGTTTCCAGGATTAAGTGTGATGCAAATATCCAAATCCAATAATAAATCAATCACTCTTTTCTGGGATTACCTGAGATCACCATATGAAATATGACCAGCAGAAAAAAGACTAATGTACATACTCACTCTGAGGTCTATTCATGAGTCAAACACAAGACCTTAAACGGTTGTGTTGGTTTGTAGTGAGAGGATTAACTCGCTAAACTTAGACAGATTATAATTTACCCGGTCAACCACTAGAGCAAAGCATGAATGAACTTCCACTGATCCTAATGGAAGAATCATTATATGAAAAAAACATTTTGGTGGTGCCTTCACACCTACAGTAGGTCTGTTAGACAAAAGCCTTATCTTTTAAGTGTGATTTAAAATATAATGTTAATGTTGCAGGCTATATAGCCAATGTATACATTTGAGAAATAACCTATAATCAGAAAGAGTTAGAATTAGAGTTTAATTTGATATGACTAGACTAAAAGACACTGTAAGTTTTGCCAGGATTGTATATAGGCTACTGTTTATATTTGGACTAAGCCAAGCCACTTGGTTGATTAGTGGTTACCTAAGAGTTCCAGGTAACGAGAAAAATCGCTTCCAAGTGTTTGATTCAGGACACCGGCGAACAGCAACCTCAGACAACACGATGGAAACATGACAGAAAGTCCATTTCAACATTGTACGTTCTCATGCGAAACAGAAGACTGATGGAAAAGACGGTGAAAATGACAAATTACAAAATCGGACAGCGGAAGTTGGTCGATCGATCAGCGTAAATCAATTTGCTCGGAATTTATTGTGGGCTGTTCAATTCCCTGATTGGGTATTTACGTTTCTGCGAACCTGTTTCGGATTTATCTGGACTTTCGTCGTAGAAATGCGTTTCATAATATTAGTGGAGTTTGTGGGGTGTTTATGTAGGCTACCTCAAGCAGTGAAGTTGCAGTATGTTTTGCTCGTGTCAAACAAACATGCGGCACATGAACGTGTTTGAGCGCTCCTCCGTGTTCGCCGCGGAGATGATGGAGGTGTTTGATCGGACTCCCACGGAAAAAGAGCTCGTCTCTCAGTCCAAGGATCTTTGTAGAGACTTCATTCACTCCAGACTCATAAGGGAAGGACTGGGTTGGTCAAAAGTCGAGTCTGATCTGCCCGAGCCACACGGAGCTCTTGTGGATGTATCGATGGTGCTGCTAAAACTGGGTAAGAAAACCAGGAGTGAGTGTGAAATGATGCTCTAAACAGGTGTGATGCAATTTTAGTATTTATCATCCAGATAGAGAAAGACATTCAGTCTCTTTTACTTAATGTAACTAGGTTTCTTTCTTTTGAATTCTTTCATAATGTTATAGTGTGATTTATAGCAAGTGTGCATCGATGCTGTAACCACAAATGTGACCATGGACCACAAAACCAGTCATAAGGGTAAAATTTTCTGGTGAAAAAAGCTAAATAAATAAGCTGTCCATTGATGTAAGGGTTGTTAGATTAGGATATTTGGCTGAGATTCAACTATTTGAAAATCTGGAATCTGAGGGTGCAAAATAAATAATAAAAAAAAGACAACAAATATTTAGAAGATCGCCTTTAAAGTTGTCCAAATAAAATTCTTAGCAATGCATATTACTAATCAAAAATTAAGTTTTGATATATTTATGGTAGGGAATTTACAAAATATCTTTATGGAACATGATCTTTACTTAATATCCTAATGACTGTTGGCATAAAAGAAAAATCAATAATTTCGACCCATACAATTGCTACAAATTAACCTATGCTACTTGGTTTTGTAGTCCAGGGTCACATGTGATGTATTTGAGGGGACCAAATATTAATTCAACCACTGAAAACCCATTTTGTTTGAACACTATTTTGAATATTAAAATTTTGGAGGAATATATTCCTCTCACTGTGTTTTAAGTGTACACTTAAACTGTTTTACAGGTGTATCTTTGTTTTGCAGGTGATGAACTGGAGTGTATGCGCCCGTATGTGTATCGTAATATCGCAAAGCAGCTGAACATCAGTGTAGCAGTGGAGGCTGTGGTGTCAGATGCGTTTCTCTCTGTAGCAACAGAGATCATAGTCATGGGTAAGTGAGCTGGAAGACAATATTACAGGTGTTTCATAGACTGTGTTAGCGAGCATGACCTCACTGCCCCTGCATGCCTCTGAAGTATTTTTTATTGAAAAATAAAGGAAAGTTAAGTATGTTGTTACTTTCAGTTTTTTTAAGTATTGTTGTTGGTGCTAATTCTGTACCTAATTGGCTATTTTGAGGGGGGAAAACCCCTGCAGCACTGCATATGAGGACATCACTACTATAAATGGAGTGAATTTGGAGATGTGGGATTTGTTCCAAATGTAAATGAAACGATGCTAGTCTGAGCAGGGTTTGAGGTTTTAAAAAATAACAATTCAAGACATTAATTTTATTATGTTTTTATTAAATTACAGTAAAATTGTCTTTACTGGAAGAGCCATTGGCTTTAACCTATTATTGGATTTCAGTGGTGTGTTTGAGAGGGGCACTTTGATCGTCAGTTTAATGAGAAGTTCTTCAGTGGTCTTTTTTCGGAACGTGGAAAAAACCCTAAAAAGGACATACCCACATTCTTTCCTTTGTACATATTTGGTCACATATTTTATACGGGTTCTGCTTCTATTGATGTACATGGTGGTTGTAGTGGAGTCTTAAACCATGGCAACATTGTTCCGCTCCGCCTGATGGTCTTCTCACACAATCTATCATCTGAAGTAAGGCGAATGAATGAAATGACAGTAGAGCTGCGACTCAGCTAAATAGACTTTCAGGGTAACTACTTTAAGCTGTTAGATGCAGTCCAACTGTCTTAGATCTGCTTTTAGAATGTTTTTAGAACTTGGAATGTTTTTGTAAGTTGTATGCAGTAATTGGAGGTTGACTTTATTTAAAATAACTATGATATGTTGAAACAAAATTTTAAACGGCCTTTGTAGACGATATTGATTGAATCAACAGATAAATATGAATGTTTTGTGGGGAAAAGGTTTGAATCGTTTCAGATACATTTGGTTTTCGGGTAAATCTAGAAGATGCAGCCTTACAGAATTCTCATTATAACCTGTTTTAGTATAATTTGTGAATGGATGACTCAGTAGCTTAGTTCTGCTCACAGAATTGCCTTTACTTTCAAGGGATCACATGGGGCAAAGTGGTGGCCATCTACGCTGTAGCAGCCGGGCTGGCGGTGGACTGTGTGCGTCAGGGCCATCCAGTCGTGGTGCACGCCATAGTGGACAGTCTGGGAGAGTTTGTACGTAGGAACCTGGTCCCATGGCTCAAAAAGAGAGGAGGATGGGTATGTGTTCAATCTATGTCTTGCCGCCTTCATGAACCAAGCGTGGTTCTGACCTCTAGAGGCCATGTGAGGAAATAAAATATTGTTACCCACCTGTAGCTATGCTGTGTTAGTGCATTTAAAGGGATAGCGCAACCAAAAATGAAATTTAATATATGATTTTACCCTTAAGACATCCTAGGTTCATATGTCTTTCGAATACAATCAGAGTTATACAAAAATGTCCTGACTCGAAGTGATGCTTTTGTATAAGAAAAATATAAATATTTACAACTTTATAAGCCATAATCTCTAGCTTCCACTAACTGTCGTAGATGTGTTTATGAGAGAGTGGCGTTCCAATCATAGGGTAATGATTCACGTTTGTGGGTGAACTATCCCTTTAATTGTCCTTGTGATACTGTAATTTGACGCTATACTTATTTATTTTACTTTTATTCAGCTAAATTGATCAAAAGTGGCAGTACAGTGTTTCCGTTTCAAATAAATGCTGTTCTCAGTTTGTATCATTGTTTAGACAAAAATTTTAAGCAGTACAACTGTTTTCAACAATTATAATATTAATATACACTACCAGTCAAAAGTTTTTGAACAGTAATATATAATTTTTTTTAAAAAAGAAGTCTCTTCTGCTCACCAAGCCTGCATTTATTTAATCCAAAGTACAGCAAAAACACTAAAATTTTGAAATATTTTTGCTATAAAAAAATATCATGTTTCATTAATTTCTATAATTTTACAAAAGCTTTTATTTCGGATAAATGCTGATCTTTGGATCTTTCTATTCATCAAAGAATCCTGAAAAAATGTACTCAACTGTTTTAAATATTGATAATAATAATAAATGTTTCTTGAACAGCAAATCAAAATATTAGAATGATTTCTGAAGGATCATGTGACTGGAGTAATGATGCTGAAAATTTAGATTTGATCACAGGAATAAATATATTCAAATAGAACACAGTTATTTTAAATAGTAAAATGTCCTGTTTTTGTTGTATTTTGGATCAAATAAATGCAGGCTTGGTGAGCAGAAGAGACTTTTGAAAAACATAAAAAGCAAATCAGCATATTAGACTGATTTCTGAAGGATCATGTGACACTGAATACTGGAATAATGCCTTCTGAAATTCAGCTTTGCCATCACAGAAATAAATTGCAGTTTAAAATATAATAAAATACAAAAATAGCTATTATAAATATATTTTACAATTGTATTGTTTTCACTGTATCTTCTGATCAAATGATTTCTTTTTATCTGTCTTTTCAGGGGGATATTTTAAAATGTGTGGTGAACATGGACTCTAGAGCTCGTGCCCACTGGTTAACAACAGCTCTGTTCACATGGAGGCAGTTCTTAAAGACGATGTACATCTACCTGACGAAGTAGCCTTGTACAGGAAATCATCCTTTTGAATGAGAACTGAATCTCCCAGAACTGTTTGAATGGTCTATTGTACTGTTTGTGGAGCCCTGGGGAGCAAACGGCCCCTCACAAAGGTCATAGCACGTCATCAAGGTTCAACTGCACCTTAATCTTCTTTTACCTTTTATTATTTCTTTAAAATATACTATGCATAGACTGAAACAAATACTGTGACCTGACATTGTGTGGAGGGGATGGGAATATGTGCTATATTCACTGTTAGAGCTACATAATATCGGTCTTAGTTTAAAATGACCCAGAAATATGCTATGCGGGTATTGGAACTCCTTTTGTGCTGACACATTGCATGGATTCAGTTCACTGAAATTTTATACTGAATGTCTGTGGCGATGAGTGAAACATTTTAATGTTTGACAATCTTCAGATTTTTATTTTTACAAAATTGCTTAAGATGATGTTTGGAGTGTCACTTTGCACTTTTAATTTGTACAGTTTGTGTGGTGTGTGAAACACTGTTGTCACCAGCTGTAAACATCTGAAAATAAAGATTTTAATGTGTGAATTGTGGATGAAGTTTAACATTTAAACAGAGAGAGTTCTAGTGGTCATAGAAAACCTATATCAGGCATATATATA
>JAHKKF010508858.1:0-10000 GCA_019740295.1 Labeo calbasu
AAACTGCTTGTTAAGATCGATACTATTATTGCAAAGCAGCAGAAGAACTTCTATTTATAAGCATACAAATGCATGTGTAGATTTAAGAAATTACGATATTAGCAAATCTAAACGTTACCGATTGACCTCTTGACTTGCTAAGCTGCATGGTTTGCAATATACTGCTAGTACATAGTATAGTTTAATATTTTAGCTTATTATGATGTCTTGTTTACAATTAATTATTTAAGAAAAACCCAAGCCCTACAGTTTGATATATCCTGTTACAAAGAGGCCATTTACATAAAAGATACAGCAGCACAAACCGTCCCGTCTTTTAATAAGAGTCAAAGAGAATAAAGAATGCTGGTCATGTAATACTAAATTATGAATGTTTCTGGCACAGAAAACCTTGACTAACATTATCTCAGGAGGTGTTTCGCTGAATAATGTCACGGAGCGAATCCAAACACCCTCTGTTGATTTTTCTCCCACTTGCTGTGAGTGTTGAGGACAGATATACTGATACAACAGTTTCTGTCCTTGTTTTCCGGTGTCTTTTTAAGCATATGGGCACACGGGCTGTTTTCGGCAAGCTTTTCTCGGAGGGATTGCGTGTCTTCTGCAATTTCTCCCTCAGCCCCCTCACTTTGTTTCTTTCTCTCTCTCGTATTTTACTTTCTTTCGCTCTCTCGCTGGCATGTTTAATGCATTTAAAAACCCTCAGACATCTGTTCGGCCTACTTAGAAATCTGCCGACCGGCTCCCTATATCTGACCTTCCTCCTTTTTAAAGTCTAAGACCCGTCAAAGGCTGTTTAGAAACAGGTGCATCTAAAAGAGTGATGGCGCTGCTGCTATTCTTCAGAGAACTGCTAGTGTTGGATTAAGGTCGACTGGACCGGCCCACTGGAGCCCGACTCTGACCTGTCTATTTATCACTTGCTAACGCTGCCTTCAACTCATGCCGCAATGATTGCACTGTATAACAGGATGAGCAAAACCTAACACTACTGCAATGCTGTAAGTCCAGTGGGAATCACTAGATTTCCTCCAAACTTGATGGAGTGAAATTCAAGGTTGAAAAATCAAGGCTGAATCTAGTCAAAGCCACAGTCTTGGTTGGATCTGAGAAAATGTGCACGGTTAATGGAATAAAATCACTGCAACTGATCATTGTGGTATCAACTATTTCCCTGAAAACTCTACAACATCTGTGTAAGCACTCTTAGAAACAGTTCACCCAAAAACAACAATTCTGTCATTTGCTTACCCTCAAGTTGCTTAAAACCTGAAAACCCTTTTTTTGTCCATAGAGTTAATGTTAATGGTGTCCAAAACAGCACAGGACCCCATTAACTTTCATTGTAAGTATGGAAAGTCAGAAAGGTTTTAAAAGACATGAGGTGAGCAAATGAGTCATTTTTGGTAAACTACTCATTTAGGCTTTTTAGAAAATATGACTTTTTCAGCTTTTTTATGAAGCAACAGGTTTGTGTGACTAAACCTCATTTCCCATCATTCTCTGCAGCAGGACAATAATTATAGAGTGCATTTATCAGCAGCCTTAGATCTGTGTGTTTTTCCCATTCATTTTTCCCATAGGCATTTTAAAAAGTCTTTGTTTAATGCTTATGACATCAACCAGCTACAAAGTGAATCACAAAATTACAAAAGTACAAAATATATATAAAAAAAAGACAAAAGTACAAGATATTGCACTTAACGGCTTTAATGAGGGAAAGAACTACAATCCCAAGAAGCCTTGCAAATGATATAATGAAATTAAATATGACTGAGAAATATAAAACTGTTGTTTTAAAGATATACATATTTTATGTGTATTACAAAATATGTATATGTATTTAGATATAGGTGCTTGCTTGTTTTGACTCTCTAAATGATTCAGATTTCTTTGCAGGATCATGGGTAATGTAGTTTTTCACCAAGATTTCTACTGTTAAATCTGATTATTTTAAAAATAGGTTGAAATACGGCGGCTGACAGCTTTAACACAAGCACATACCATTGATTTACAGCCTCATAGCTCACAGTCAGCTCACAGTTTATAAGTTATTGTTAACAATCATTTCTCTGTGGAAAAAATGAATGGGATTTTCACTTCTGGAGCCTGACTGTTACGTTCTATTATAACATAAACAGATACATCATCAATTACACACCTAATGCACATCTAGGTAATTTTGTTGTCAAAAAAAAAAAAGCTTTCTTTCTTTTTTTGGAAAATTACCCAGCACGTCCATTTTTTGCCTGAACGCACATCACGTTATAATTAAAACTCTCCAAACACATTGCCAGGCTGAATTTGAAGATGTGGTTATTCTTCAGCTCAGGTAAACTCTTGCATTTCGCTGTCACAACAGAGAACTAAACATCACATCACGCCGTGTCATTCTGGGCCGTTTATTCGGCGGATCAATTAATGGGAGGGAAGAAGGCCTGGAAAAAAAGAAGAGTAATTCTTTTTCTATTGATTAAGACGTTGTTTCCTCTCTCAGGGTTTTGGCCCCTCCGTCGAATCAAAGTACAAGAATACAATTCAAACGAGAATTATCGATCCACGCCCAAATAATCAGAAAGCATCTTAATGCGGATACAGCAGCATCACTCGCTTCAAAGCTGATAAATGCTGTTCTTTTTTAAACGTTCTATTCATCAGAGAGGCCTGAAATAAATTTATAAAATCATTAACGTTTCATGAGCAGCAGATCAGCATATTTGCTACTCTAACTGACAATGAAGACTGGAGTAATGATGCTGAAAATTCAGCATTGCATCACAGGAATAAATTACATTTTACAATACATTCACATAGCAAGAAGTTATTTCAGTTTGTAATAATTTTGTACATTTTTACTATATTTTTGATCAAACAACTGCAGTTTTGCTGAGCAGAAGAAACTTTCAAAATCAATTTAAAATCATACAGAGCTAAACTTTTGACCAGTAGTGTAAATCAGGACTCATTTACAGCATCACCGAAAATAATTTCACTCATATCAATATTTCATGTCCATTTATTTATTCACTTTGTAAATAGCAGTGTATTAAGTCACGACTTACAAAATAAATATATATTTAGTAAGTAGCTGCTTTGTGTCTTTTTTCAAATCGTGTTTATTTGTATTTGCCTCTGGCTCTGATGTGTGTTTCTGTATCAGTTGTGACTTTATGCATGAGTGTTTCATTAGTGCCACATGATAGCTTCCCATTAGACTCTGACTGGCTGCTTGCAGAGTGATTTATGCACGAGTCTATATGGTGAAACCGCAGTGCGTGTGTGCGTTTGAAACTCACCAGCTCCTCGTTATTCAGAGTCGATCTGTTCACGAGCCCAAACGCAATGCCTGCCTTTCGAGCAGCCAATGTCTGAAAGGAAAAAAGAAAACGGTAAGAAAGAGCCAGAGAGAAAGACAAAACTCAGGAACGCAGTCAAACGCTACAGGGTGGAAATCGCTTGTGTTAGGCTGAATGTTATCGTGCGACAGGAAGATAAAACTTGATTACTCAGGCCCGGAAAACCACTTTCACCTTCAAGCAGATATTCACCTGTTACCCTACAGAACGCAACTCTCAGAAAGCTTTTCATTTTAGCTTCAAATAGAAGAAAATGTTGCTTGTATTCTGTGCAGTGTAATATGCTTTCAATTCATTAGGTGTGCTGTGATTTTAAAGATTTCGGGAGACCGACTTGCTTTCTCAATAACAAGGCAGACAGACCGACTAACAGAGGGCACATTGCTCATATTTCATAAGTGAAAAGAAAAATGATAGCTCTTTCCTAAACCTAGTGCTGCTGTTTACAAAAAGTTGAGTAAAAAAGTCCACTTTAACAGGACAGAATGTGTTTTTCTGAGCTTTCCGCCATGCATTTCTATGAAGGACACATTTAATGCTGCCTTAAAATTTGATCAAACACGGCATGCATTTAAGAAAAGCATAATGCTAGCAGGCTCACTAGGATTTGACATTTCCTGTCATTATTTTTGCATGACAAATGCTCCTTGCAAAATCAAAAAACAAATATGAATGAATGAACGCATGATTAAATAAATATATACAAAATAAAACATAAATTAACTAATAAATGTAATATAATAATTAAATTTTAAATAAAATGAAAAAAACAAAAAAACAAAGAATTTTTGCTATTATTTTTGCATGTTAAAATGTTCCTTGGAAACTCAAAAACAAATAAATAAATATAAAATAAACATAAAAATTAAATATAAAATAAATTGATAAACTCAAAAATATAAATATAAAAAATTAACATTAATAAAACATTCAAATGTTAATAAAAAAATTAAACAAACAAACCAATTTTAAAATGCTTTAAAGAATTGCATCTTTGCATCAAGTTTGCATAAACAAGTTAATTTGTTTATGGACAATCAGTGCTATTTGTCCATCAAAGTAGTGAAAATATGTATTGAATTTAACACTAAACATTCAACCTATTTTACATGTCCAGTAATGTTCTGTTGTCACTATTATAGACACAAAGGCTGTGTCCAAAATAAGTTTTAAAAGGAGCCAACTAATGAAAACAGCTTCAAACAAGCTTCCACGGCACCATAACATCAAGTCTAATGAGCTAGAACAAATTAAAGTGAACTTTAAGCATATTTAGTAGCTACAATAATGTCATTTTTATTCTCTCCAACAGACAGGATTGCGGGATACCATAGGCAGATAAGGACACATCTGTGCTGCCTTCATTTGACTAGATAAAGGTATCTAAGTAGACAACCCTGGATGAATTCATTAAAAATGCAAGAGACTTACCAAAGCCTAGAGTGTCCAGGTGCGGGAAAAAGCAGGAAAAAAAAAAAAGACAACACCACAAAATTAGGCATTTAGCAAAGGCGAGCTGCCGTTTACACGCAGTAAGCACATCTCTTTCGTCATACCTGCCGTCATGCATAAAATCAGATCGAGTTTTTGGTCTAAAGAGCAGAGTGAAAGCTGCAGAGGTGAGGTTCAATCCTTAAATAACTCACCTCTGACATGCAGTAGAAATTTACAGTTCACTCATGCATTTGCTGTGCAATTAATTAGTTAAGATACTGAAAGGCACCCTGACAGACTCCTACTGCCTGCAACACTGTTGCCATTACCGCTACAAACAGACAAGACCAGACGGCATGTGTCAAAGCCAGCTCAAAAAACACGATCCAAAGAGTTCAGGACAGAGAAAGAGAGCAAGAAGAGTCAATGAGGGGGAAATGGGAGCCGGTCAGAAGTCAAAAAGCCACGATTAGCCATATTGAGATCGGCAGGCATGGACAGCGGACCGTACTGGACTCGTCTTTACCATCTGACCCTGAACCTGATGGTGGTAAAGACCAAGCGGGCTGCTAACGGCCCCTTAAAGCAGGGGTGCATAGGAAAATAGGGTAGATTTGACCTCTACATGAACGTCAAGTGTTGATGTAAGTCTCGACATGCACTTGAATTGCTGAGGGTTGCTGCAGGCAATGGATTCGTCTGAATTTTGACCCCCGCTGCAGTTTTGGGCGGGTCCCTCGATCCCCACCCTCCCGTGACCGACTGTCGTTGCCCTGAAGCAATCACACAGCCAACAAGGGGACAGAAACAGAGGACAGAGGCATGATGGGATAGACCAGATCGGACCCGGTACAGCACTGACTTCATCCACGCTGTAAAAGGCTCATTGGCGCAGGTCGCTTTTACATGGATTTAAAAAGGCACACAGTTAAATCAGAAGTCAATGAAGTCCTCGGATATATTTTTGGGTAGAGTTGTCAACATTTCGGTTTTCGAATGCGTCGATTGAATAAGAACGTTTTTGGAGGGAAATCTGACAACTCACGGAAAAATATCGCCCATACGTCAATATGGGCCCAAGTGGGAATGGACCACAGGACACGCCAGAAAACCAAAAGAAAACTGAACGATGACCCGTACTTACCAAAACAGAGTTGGTTTTTAATTTCATGCAAAATATGGACAGATACAGCATCAACATTTGTCCTTCAGAAGCTGAACAGTTTAACAAAACTCAATGCAAGAATCGGTTAAGAAACTTTCGCTTTATCAAAATCAAGAAGAAACAATGGACACAGAGACACGGACTGTAAGAGGAAAAAAAGGAATTCTACGAAATGTTAAAGGGACGGTTCACCCAAAAATTAAAAATCTGCTGTTAATTTGCTCACCCTTCAGATTTTGTGCTGAAGCTGTGGTCCTTGGTGATTCATAAAATGCATTTCAA
Organism: Labeo calbasu; assembly: GCA_019740295.1. Lineage (NCBI taxonomy): Eukaryota > Metazoa > Chordata > Actinopteri > Cypriniformes > Cyprinidae > Labeo > Labeo calbasu. The sequence continues at coordinate 6,238 of JAHKKF010508858.1, forward strand.
TGGCTACCATCACTTTCAGAGTCAAAAAAACACATATCAGGTGATGATATATTGAGGTCTTATGAAGCGAATCAATCAGTCTGTGCAAGAAACTGAACATTATTTACAACATTATTACCTGTAATCCAGAGCCTTAGGCAAACGGTCCAGAGTGATGTCTGGTTCGTGAACGAATCATTCTTTTGAATCGGTTCTTTTTAGTGAACTGGATGAATCAGTTCACCAAATCATACTGAATCGTCTAAAGCACTTTGCAGCTGATCTACAGATCTACAAGTTACTCAATCAAGACTAACTTTTGGATGCCTGACAGTCACTCTGACTCAAAATGAGCCAAAATCACTTTAAGAGTTGAAAAATGCATATCAGGCAGCAAAATTAATACCAATGGCTTCTGATGATATACTAAAGTCTTATGAAGCAAAACAGTCAGTCTGTGCAAGAATCGTGACATTTTTTACAACATTATTACCTGTAATCCAGAACCTCAGGCAAATGGTCCGGAGTGATTATGAATGAATCATTCTTTCGAACTGGTTCTTTTTAGTAAACTGAATTAATCAGTTCACTGAATCATACTGAATCATCTGAAACAGTTTGGGACTCAAGCGGCACAGATCTAAGTTTCTCAACAAAAACTCATTTTCAGATGCCTGACAGTCACTCCGACTCAAAATGAGCCAAAATTACTTTAAGAGTCGAAAAATGCATATCAGGTAGCAAAATTAATACCAATGGCTCCTGATGATATACTGAGGTCTTATGAAGCGAAACGGTCAGTCTGTGCAAGAAACTGAACATTTTTTACAACATTATTACCTGTAATCCAGAACCTCAGGCAAATGGTCCGGAGTGATTATGAATGAATCATTCTTTCGAACTGGCTCTTTTTAGTGAATTGGATGAATCATACTGAATCTTCTGAAACAGTTTGGGACTCGAGCAGCACAGATCTAAGTTACTCAACCAAAACTCATTTTCAGATGCCACACAGTCACTAATTTTATGTTACTTGATGTGCTTTTTTGACTCTCAAAGTGACAGTAGCTGCTTGCATTTTATGAATCACCCAAGGACCATGGTGTCAGCTAAAAATTTACTGTTCCACTCAAGAAAAAAAGTCATCTACATCTTGGACGGCCTGAGGGTGAGTAGATTAACAGCAAACTTTCATTTTTGGGTGAACTGCTCCTTTAACAAATGCAAAAATATAAATAGAAACACATACTACAGAGAGACGCTATGGATCGCCGTCTAGAATCTCATAAATTAAACAGCACTTCATTATCAATATATGAGCACTACACATTTAAAGACAAGACAGATGATTTGAACTCTGCAGATATTGTGGAGAACACCAGGCGGGTGACCTACTTTTACTCTGGTGGAGCGTAAAAGCCTCAAAATAGCATCAAAACATAAACACGTGTGTGCCTCCATCTTGCATGTGCTGTGCTGACGGTGTTGGATTGTAAATTGGGAGTAGTGACCGTGTGCTCGGTGGGTCTGATTGGCTAATACAGTCTTCTAAAGCTGCATCAGTCAAACATAACCGTGCCGGGTGTGATTACTCACCAGGTCTCGGACAATAGGCATGGTCCTCTTGCGACGTAAATCTGGCATGCTGTCAATGCCGTAAAGTATACTGCCAACCCTGGGGATGGAGGCAGATTTAGAGTCTATTAATACCATAATCATGCTGTACGCTATGAAACATTACCCGGCTAAAAAGCAGTCGGGTGATTTACAGCACCGGCGAATAACATGGGATGGGCAGGAACAGGAAGTCTATCATAACCGCTCTTGTCTCACATAGGCCAGTGCATGCATGCATGCATAGAAGAACACTTTGTCAAATTGGGCTGTATAAAACTACAGCACACTACTCTATCCCACAATGCAATGTGCTCAATTTGATTACTCATTTCTCGTTAAATGTAGAGTTTTAACATTATCTTCTGCACTATTTGATCATATTTAAAAAGGCTGCATTTAATGCAATGCATTTAATGAATTTAACTGAATTAAAAATGCCAAATTAAATATGATGCTTATATGCTCAAACGAATAATGCTTTGATGTTTAATGTCTGCTAATTGAGATTTTTTTTATATAAATTTATATTAATATTTTAAATTTAAATTTACAAATGTTTACTTGAATTTTTTTTATATTTCAATATTCCATTTCCAGTATGCTCACATAAATAATGTTTTTATTTCTAATATATCCTTTTTGAGTTATTATTTGATTAGACCAGAAAATGTTAAGAGAACTGCACACAAAATTGCATTTAAAAATCTAAAATTTAATTTTCAATATGAGCCTTATGTGCTCACAAAATAATGCTTTGATTTTTAATATCTCCTTTAATTTGTTTTGTTTTGTTTTTGATTAGACCACCAAATATTAACATAATTTTACACAAAATTGCATTAAAAATATGAAATAAATATTTAATTTCCAATACGAAACCTATACGCTCATGTAATTAATGAAATGATTTTTAATATCTCCTTGTTTTAATTGGACTACCAAATGTTAGAGAATTTTACTAAAAATATCAAATAAATATTTCTATGCTGATATAAATATTTTAGATTTTTAATATATCTTAATTGATTTATTATTTAATTGGACCAACAAAAGAGTTTGCAATGTCATATTACAATTTAGCATACTACTGTTTGAAATGTTTATTGTTGCATAATGCATACTGTTTCACATAGTTTTTGTTTTTTAATAATAGGCACTATACAGTACATACTGCACATTATACAGTATGCCTGTATTGTATATATAGTATATACATATTATTAAAATACATGCACATGTACACAAGTTTAGATCTGGTCACGATGTTCTCATTCTACACGTGTCTATAAACATGGGTGTTTTTCATTCACGCAGAGCCCAAAGAAACATTGTGTTTGTGTTTGTTAGTCAGACAGTGACATCAGAGACTGTGACATCATCAGCGCCTAATGAGAACAGGGCCTTTAATAAGTACAAATGCCAACAGTGCCGGGCTTATTTATTTATTTTTGACAGCTCATTACCAAAAATTAAATTCATCCACACTACATTCATTAACCTGGAGTCATACCATTGCAAACAATTAACACTAGATCAGGTCCCAGGAAAATCCACAAATAACATTCCATACCCATTTCTGCTCCTCTGCCTGCGGTCTATCAGCAAAATAATATCAGCAAGTTTGTGTGTGTGTATGTCAGTGATAAATGGAAGATGAAAAGACCCTACGGCTAGAGAATATGAGGGCACCAACACACACATATATAAATCTATGTATATATACAGCACCTGTAAGAGTGTAACTCTACACACTCTCTCCTGTGTATAATAGTGTAGCATTCAGCTCTCTTTCTTTATTTCCCATGTGTGTTTGGTGTTGCGTGTGTCTGTACTCACCCTCCACCGCTCAGCCCCAGTTTGGCTGCGTCCAAGATGTTGGCACGACCCTGTCAAACAAGAAAACAGCCTGCTGATGACTTACGCAGATCAATAAGACACTGTACTTACTGTATATCATTTACCTGTACAGCAAATGTACAACACACACACAGAGTCACAATAAAAAAACACAGTGACAAACACAGTGACAAACAAGTGCAAATACAGACAAAATACATTCTGAAAACTAAGATCAGTACAATACAAATCTACCTATCCATCTGTCTGTCTATCTGTCTGCCTACTGTTTGTCTACTGTATCTGTCTGTCTGTCTGCCCGTTCATCCAT
>JAHKKF010508866.1:0-17167 GCA_019740295.1 Labeo calbasu
CAGGGAAGCTCATCTGCATGCTCGTCATCCTCATCGGGGTCTCGACCTGACTGCAGTTCGTCGTCGTAACCAACTTGAGTGGGCAAATGCTCACATTCGATGACATCTGGCACTTTGGAGAGGTGTTCTCTTCACGGATGAATCCCGGTTTTGACCGTACAGGGCAGATGGCAGACAGCATGTATGGTGTCGTGTGGGTGAGCGGTTTTCTGATGTCAGCGTTGTGGATCGAGTGGCCCATGGTGGCGGTGGGGTTATGGTATGAGCAGGCATATGTTATGGACAACGAACACAGGTGCATTTTATTGATGGCATTTTGAATGCACAGAGATACCGTGGCGAGATCCTGAGGCCCATTGTTTTGCCATTCATCCACGACCATCACCTCATGTTGCAGCATGATAATGCACGGCCCCATGTTGCAAGGATCTGTACACAATTCCTGGAAGCTGAAAACATCCCAGTTCTCGCATGGCCAGCATACTGACCGGACATGTCACCCATTGAACATGTTTGGGATGCTCTGGATCGGCGTATACGACAGCGTCTTCCAGTTCCTGCCAATATCCAACTTCGCACAGCCATTGAAGAGGAGTGGACCAACATTCCACAGGCCACAATCCTGACTGGTTTTCGGACCTCCCCGGACCCCCCCAATACAGTAAAACTGCACATTTTATAGTGGCCTTTTGTTGTGGCCAGCCTAAGGCACACCTGTGCAATAATCATGCTGTCTAATCAGCATCTTAATATTCCACACCTGTAAGGTGGATGAATTATTTTGGCAAAGGAGAAGTGCTCACTAACACAGATTTAGACAGATTTGTAAACAATATTTGAGAGAAATAGGCCTGTTATGTACATAGAAAAAGTCTTGGATCTTTGAGCTCAGCTCATGAAAAATGGGGGTAAAAACAATAGTGTTGCGTTTATAATTTTGGTCAGTGTATATTATAGATATTATAGAATATTTACAGATATTTTCATTCACCCTTTCTCGTTCTCTTTGTCATTATATACAATTTGCAAAAAGAAAGGATAATATTAATTACATAAGTTATAATAAGTTTATGAATAAATAATTATTTTTCTCTCACTGTTTGGAATGGATGTAGTTTCATGGTTCTAGGGATAATACAAGACTTCTTCAACTTACAAATGATTATCAAAAGCAAAAATGCATTAAAAAATCTGAATTTTATTAAACAGGATGGTGTATTATATAAATGTGACAGAGCTTTACCTGAAGCATGTGAATATAATAACTGCGGTAATAAGTGATATAAGTGATGTTGCATATCCAGCAGTGTACAGCTGTTTCAAAGTTGACAAGTAAGGTGTCTGAAAAATAAAGACCAAAGTCTGAGAGAAAGTAGTTGACATCTCTAGACAAACATCATGTCAAGCTTAACCATTTCAAGAGATTTGTATTTCATTATATGTCAATATCTAATACCTCCTGATTAAAACTGTCTAAAGTAAAATTCTTCGAAAAATACTTCAACTTAAATTCTTTTTTTTATTGTTTTTTGTTTCAGCATGAACAGAGGTCAATAACCTGCTTAGTTTTGAACTAACTTATTTCTTGATTTTAATATTCAAAAAGGAGAACAGGAAACAAATGAACTGAAAGTAGGAAGTCAAAGCATCATGCGGAAACAAAACAGCGACCACTAGTGGTCATCATGGGAAGTTCAAGTACACAAAACATGCACTTGAAGTCACTGATCAAACTGAACATATATGCACAAGAAATATTTATTGATTTATGAGTGTTGCTGTCAAATATGCATGTAGTATGGGAAAATATTCACCACACTCCCAGACTCTGAATCATCTTCAAACGCACAGGCCTCTTCATACGGCGGATATGGGTCAGTCCAGCCTTTAGATGTGCAGTTCCTGTATATAAAACCTGCCATGTAAACAAAAAAGCATATGGTTTAAAGATGACAAAACTGCAGCATTTGTCCCCGAGGGACTTTATAAAATTTCACTGAACCCTTCTGCACTTAAAAAATCAGTAAAAGGGCTTTTGTCCTGATCACATAATGAGCAGTCATTAAAATCTTTAATACGCTCGAGTGCCAAATAGGTCTCAAGTTTGTCAGTTGTTACAGACTCCTGCTGATAAGCCCTCATTTCAGAGAGCAGTAAGCACAATTCCCACTTCATAACACTTCCAAAAATACCCACAGATGCCTGGAGAATGCTTAGGGGAAAACATGAGCACTAGAGCTGGGACAAAACCTGCTGCTAGATGCATTTCCTGTGGCAGAACATAACAGGTGTCCTACTTCAGCCCCCATAAGCGCATCACACTTTCACCTGCTTTAACCTTAGCAACAGTGTGAGAGAGTCTGACCAGCAACTACAACTCTGACTAAAACAACTTTCAACAAATAAAGTACTGAATAAAGCTTATATGCCATAAGGCTTATATATATATATATATATATATAATTTTGTATTATGAATTACAATAAATATTTTGAATTATATAGAATTATATATACAGCATTTGACCTGATTGAGATTTATCAGTACAGTAAGTGTCTACTCATCTGAGCATGCTGATCTGTCAGCATGAGAGGATTTAAGTCTAGATTAATCCAACATTTCAGTTCAGCTCATTTTTCATGTTTAGTTTTTAGGATCAGTCACAGATGTTACAATTCCTTGTTAAAAGAGAATTGTGATGAAAGTGAATGGATTATAAAAATACTTCAGCTTTTTGTTGTTGGTGGAGACAATCATATTTGGGAAAAAAAAAAAACATCACAAATATTTATTCATTTTGTGAAACACGATGCGCCATCAAAGAAAGCAGCAATGACAAGTGTCCGCAGAAATGCTGACAAGAGTTAAAGTTCAGTTTTGTATAAGGTATTGCGTAGGCATTTTACATTCATTGTGATCTTCATTTGATGATAATATCTATTTTAAAAACTAAAGATTAATCTTGCTTACATAACAGCTTCTCAGTGCTGCCGCAACACCGCTGCTGAATCTATACCATGGTAAAAAGTTTTTAATATTTTACCTGAGTTTGCAGTCTGAATTGAATCATGATTATGATTATGCATTGTATGAAGATTTTCATTTTATGCCTACAACACAGAATGAAAATGGAAAGAACTGAGCCGGGTTCAAACTCCGGTCACTCCGAAGTTTTGGCTTTTTACAAACATTTGATTTTTCCTGGCATGCAATAAGAAAAAAATTAAATAACTCTATTTTAATTTAGTAGAGCACTAAATCTCTGCCTAACATCTTTGCGCTTTGTATTTCCATATATGCAGTTATGGCCACATTATTCATGTATTCCCAGTGCAAATGGATTAAGTAAATTTCCATTTTATGAATTTAAATTGCTTGCATTGCATTAAATTAAGCTGTGAAAAAAATTGTGTTGTATTAGCAAATTTAATTAACAAAATTTAGCCTGCTGCAAAAATCCATTCTTGAGTGCATACATATATACAGGTCATCTCAGTGCAAGCTGAATCCCAGTATCTCTAGGGCTTTGTGACTTTCTGTCTGCATATTTAAATATTCAGCAGAATCACAGCCCTATGATTGTGAAGACTGCTGACCCGCACAATATTACAACCCCTAACTGTAAACTAGAAGTGTGACAGCTTTTAGCCTCGGTTACTGCGCACCAGCCCTCAAGATACAACTCATCTGCTGCTGTTTGACAAACCTTTCACCAGACATGAGCCTGAAGCTCCGTCACAGCAGCTCAATATTAAAGGATGACAGCAATGATAATGAGGCTGAGAAAAGAGAGAGATAGTGGATGGAAGGATGGATGGATATATATATATATATATATAGAGATGGATGTATTGATGGATGGATGAGTGACTGGCTGTATGGAAGGATATGTGAATAAATGGATCCATGGATGGGTGGGTGGATGTATAGATAGGGATGGATAGATAGATGGGTGGATATAGGGATGGATGTATAGATGGATGGGTGAGTGGGTGGCTGTATGGATGGATATAGGGATGGATGATGTATAGATATAGAGATGGATGGATGGGTGGTAGATATAGGGAAGGATGGATAGATATATGGACATACAGAGGGATGGGTGGATGGATGGGAGGATATATTAATAAATGGGTGGATGGATGGGTGGGTGAATGTATAGATATAGGGATAGATGAATGGATGGATGGATGTATAGATGAATGGGTGGATATAGGGATGGATGGATGTATAAATGGATATGGGGATGATGGGTGACGTATAGATGGATGGGTGTATAAAGGGATGGATGGATGGATGTATAGATGGATAGGTGGGTGGCTTTATGGATGGATATAGGGATGATGGATGCATTGATGGGTGTATATAGGGATGGATGGAAGGATGTATGGATATACATAGGGATGGGTGGGTTGGATAGATGTATAGGTGGACGGGTGGATATAGGGCTGGATGGAAGGATGTATAAACATATACATATATATATATATATATATATATGGATGAATGTAAAGATTTATGGAGATATGGGTGGACGGATGGATATAGGGATGGATGGAAGAATGGATGGATGATGGAAGGATGGATCAATATATAGATAGATAGATGTATGTGTGGGTGGATGGATGATGTATAGATGGATGTGTGGATATAGGGATGGAAGGATGTATGGAAATATGGGTGGATGGATGGATGGACAGGTGGGAGAGAGAGAGACATACAGATAGATAGATAGATAGATAGATAGATAGATAGATAGATAGATAGATAGATAGGTCTGACCTTGAGTGTTAGAGATATGCTGGAAGACGTCTGAACAGGACACATTAATGAGTTGTCCAGTACTGGCTGTATGCCAGCAGCGGATCCCGTCCCAATCTGTCCCACATCCTGAGAACCACAGAGGAATCGTTATGACACTGTCTAAATCAGCTGTACGTAAGCTGTTAAAAACACATGTTCTGGTGCATATGGATATTATCTTATGGACAGGAGGTTCATTTATAGTTTATCCAGGTGTCTCTTGTCTAACATGTGCAGGACAGTGCTTGCATTCCAGTTCTTGTCCATGTAAAACATTTATTCCGGTTGCTGCCTAAAGTCATATACAGACCCCATCACACGGTACACTAAATACAGCTTTTTGACAACTATCAGTGCCCTTATGATGTCTCTAAATATTTATGATCTAGTCATGCATACACTTTTGAAAGGTCAGTAAGCAATATGAATCAATATTTGCATGCATTCATGCAATACAACTTCCAGTCTATTACAATTATGTAAATCGGGAACAATCAAGTAGACTCATGAAGAATGGGAAAGGTTATACTATCAGCGCCTTTAAGACACTCAAAACCTCTGCTGCAGAATGACCTAGATGCCAAACAGGTATTTATAGCAACATTAATTTTTTATATTCAGTTTGGGTGTATGACAATACTTCGAGGGAAAAAAACATAAAAGGTCAAATTAATTCAGGGCATGACTGCATTGCAAGTTAACTTATAAATATGGTTTGTGCAACTGCAAGTTTTAAGCAGATTTTTAAAAATGGGCAGATGTGCATTATGATAGTATTTAGACGATGCTTTCTGAAATTAATGAGGCCTTATTTTTGAGCTGTAATGTGAAACGAAAATATGTCTATTTCACATTTTAAGACCCTCCAGAAATAGTTACTAATAATGCCACTAAAGATATTCTTTAAAACCATGGTGTGATTACAGATTCTACCAGCAGGGGCTACTAGGGTTATGCCAAACAGCCAAACTTTAAAGCCTTATTTAGAGTTTTTATTTATTTGTTTGTTTGCCGATTTATTTTTTTAGTTTACTTTTTTAAAAATACAATTTCATTTTATTCATTAATATAATTTTATTTTTAATTTAATAAAATATTTTTATTAGTAGACCATTTGGTAAAATGCATCTCTCCTGGGTTATATTATTATAAATTTGTATAGTTTCTTTTATGACTTTTCAGGCTGTTTGTTTTTTAAGAGAGTAATGCATTTTATCTTAAGGACATAGACAGTTTTGTTCCTGTATGTCACTGCTGAGAGGAAAACATGTCCTTTCAAAAACTACAGGTCACATTCGGTCAGACAGACAGTCAGTGTACATGGATCAGTAATTTAAAAAGGGTTACAGACCGAACACAAGAACATGTCATGTGTGAAAGTCTCATTAGGGGATTTTTTTCTGCAAATGTTGATGTAAAAGATGTACAAGTGGGATTTATTTGATTAACTAATTGGCAAATTATGTAATTAATCTGATTAAATTGTAATGCTTCAAATCACTTGTTTATGCTGCAGTAAAGCTTTCCTGTTCATCTGAATTTAGGTTGAATTTTAAAAGAGAATAGAAAATGTTCTATAAACCAGCATGAATTTCTTAACTTGCATAACAATGTTGTTGAATTTTAGCTTGACTAAATAGGAAAGCTCAAATCTGAACATGCACTGCAGGAAATGGCAAGCAAACCATTTTACACAATCTCCTTTTTTCAGTCACACATTGTGAAGTTGCAGGAACACAGATCTCCGGAGGTTCAAGCTGCCACACAGCATTATTGTCATCTGTTCTGTGGGTCGAACCGTCTGGCTTTATGAGTCTCATTCAAAAAAAAACTATTCATGGAACTTAAACAAGTCTCGGGGAGGAACGTAATCAGTAGCCCAATCAAAACCCATTTCAGATTAATAATAACTCTGCAAGTCACTTCAGAGATTATGCTTGACTGCTTGAAGGTTTTGCAGGGATATTTCCCACAGTGATTAGCTGTGCCCAGACTGTCTGTAATTTATTTAACAGTTATATATTATAAAGGAAAACACTTTTATTAGTAATAATCTATAAAAAAGAATGGCTCTAGTTCACACAAAAATTTGATTTGTTGAAAATGTTTTTCTATTCAATATGTAGATGAGTTTGTTTCTTCATAGGAACAGATTTGGAGAAGTTTAGCAAATCACTTGCTCACCAATGGATCCTTTGCGATGAATGGGTGCCATTAGAATGAGAGTCCAAACAGATGATAAAAAACATAACAATAATTCATAAGTAATCCACACCACTCCAGTCCATCAGTTAACATCTTATAAAGCTTCTGGCTGCGGTTCACAATGAAAACAGTCCAAAACCATTCTAAACTAATTTGTCAGGGGATTTAGATATGAGAGGATGACAAGGGATGAACTTTTTCACTAGAAGAAGCATTATTATGCATTATGGACTCGTATTTTAGCTGGAACCAATGGTTTAAATGTTAAAAATGTCTCGATGGATTTGCTTCATACAAACATGCAACTTTCTTTATTGTAATGTTTTTATCAGCTGTTTGGACTCTCATTCTGACGGCACCCATTCACTACAGACGATCCATTAGTGAGCATGTGATGTAATACTAAATATCTCCAAATCTGTTATCATGAAACAAACTTATCTACATCTTGAATGGCGTGAATACATTTTCAGCACATTTCTATTTTAAGGTGAACTATTTTTGTAAAACAACAAAATTAAAAAAAAGGTAAGATGTGACCCAGAAATGTAAAGTCTGATCTGACAGTCTTGAAAACAACAACAAAAACAAATAATAAAATGAAACCAACTTTACACTGGCTGGGAAGATGGAGAAGAAAGCAATTCTAAATTGTTTTCCTCTAACAAAACCATTTGAGAATCACAGCTTTAATGTGGGCAAATGCTAGGTCTGCTCAGAAAACCATTTCCTTTCTCTTCCTTACTATATTTAATTAAAGTAGCATGATTACGATTTCCGCATGGCAAATGCACATAATCACCTTTAGTTAACAAGGCCAAGCTGAGCATGAATGAATCAGCTGCTGACCAATGAACTCCCCACCTGAACCAGAGCATATGCACATACTGTATATACATGATGTATTTTTTAAATCAATATGATGGTGCCATCACAACCTGGTTGTTGGGATTGGTTCTTGATCTCTTTCTTCCTAGTCTGGATGCAGATTTCTTGTTCTTGTATAAGCTGGGAAATAATAGCACAGTCTGGATGGATGGCATGCACCTGATGTGGAAAAAAAAATATGAATTCATATGCACATCAAGCAGCATTGTTCGCTTTTTAAAATAATCCACAATTGTAAACTGATTCCAAACTAGTCATTCTTCTTATCTCTATTGCCCAATATGACAAAATAAAGTCACAATTGTCTACGTTTTTAGACAAAAAAATAAAGGAATGTTCTATTGTTATAGTTCAAATAAAGTGTATATATCTCTATATAAAGTAAATATATCTCTAAATATATATATATATATATATATATATATTTTTTTTATTTATTTTTTTTTAAGTTCTACGTTTAATGTCATTATAAAAATTCCAATATGATTGCCTTGATTTTTGCAATTAAGAGACGTATTCGTAACCATATTATCATCGTTTAAAATATATTTTACCAGATGCGCTTTAGAAACCGAGCAAGAAATTAAAAACGACAGTGCAAGTGCCGTTCGTGAAAGAAATCTATTATATTGTAGTTTTATATAATGGTCACTGCACAAATACAATACGTAGAAATGTTTAACATGAAATACTTACAGCTCTCCAAAAAGTCGCGAATAAACACAGGTATAGAACAGCCATATTAACGCCGAAAGTGTCTGAAGACCCGAGAAACACAGAATATCCCTGTAACTCCTCACACTGAGTGATCTGCTCTTCTTGAAGTCACGCTCTGAAGCCTTTACAGACTGAAGTCACATTCACAATCGCTCCCTCTCTGACTGATGCGCGTGTGCGCCCCGCACAGTCGGATTGACTTTAAAGTGTAACCCAATTTCACAGATGAACATATGAGCAGCTGTTTGTGAAATGCATCCGGCTGGTCTCAGAGATGTGTGGATTTTTGTTGAGGTGAGTCACTTTTGATTTTGTAGACAGACGCATGTTTAATGCACAATATTTATTATGAGATAATACCTATTTTTAGGTTTTAAAAGGGGCAGTTGTTTCAGAGGGAGAAGAGAAGATGTCGTCTGGTAAATGTGAATAATTGAACGCAACATTGGTGGAAACATTTCTAGGGATTTTGTAAAGAAGGCCGGGGTTGGTTGGCACATAGGTTGGTTGGCACAGTTTTCACTCGTTGAATATCTCTGGTGGAACAGACAGTGAGATTACACAACTTGGTTCAAATGAAAGCAAATATGCATAAAAAGACATTTAAATTCTACCTAAATTTGTATAATTAATGACTAAAGTTATGTTGTGTGATTTTGCCATCCATCTCCAGCAGGAATGCTTGGCACAGGTTGAATGGTTGCTTAGTAAGTGCTTATTTGTAAAAGGAAAGCAGCTAATAAGAAAACGTAAAGCTTCATAAACCAAACTAACAACATTTAATACGCATTTGTCATGTGTAATTATTTTTGTGCTTCATTTATGATATTTGACTTTTTAACGTTTACTAATTAATAAAAACGTTTGCACGTCTTAATTACATCAAATATTTTCACTCTTAAATGGTGATATGATGTTCATTGGTTATATCAGCAAGTGACTCAAAGTAATATCCTATTTATTGCATTTCAAAATGCAAGTTTTACTGATGATGAGCTTGCAAAACAGGCCAGGACGGCTGAGTGGTTAAGGTGTTGGATTAAAGATCCAGAGGATGAATGTCTTTGTGAGATTAAACCCCACTCCTGGTGTGTAAGGTTTATCCTCAGACTTGATTTAATCCAGATTATGCAAAACAGTAGTGCCATTTTGTCCAGAGCAATCAGACGGAACATGGTACAAGTCAAGAACGCTTTATGATTATTTTCTTTAATCTACATTTATACACTCTTGAAGACAAATTTGAAAACTCAAACAGAACATATCATTTATAACATGGTTCTGGGTGGGCTGGAAAGATTTCATTTCAAGCCATTCAAAAAAAAAGCTTCTTATTCAGAGCAGGATGGCTGTGTGGGTAAGGCAATGGAATTAAGATCTAATGGACAAGTTCCCTCGTGGGAATAATGTGAGCAAATATGTCCACAAGATAAAAGTGTTGTCAAAGGAATACCTGGTTTTACTAAAGTCCAAAAAGCTACTCTGGTTTGTCCATATCTATCAGTCAGCTAAAACAGGGGTGTCCAGTAATGTTCTTGAACAGCCACTGTCCTGCAGAGTTCAGCTCCAACCCCAATTAAACACCTGAACCAGCTAATCAAGAAACTTCCAGGCAGGTGCGCTGAGGCAAGTCGGAGCTTAAGTCTTCAGGACAAAGTGTGGACACCCCTGAACTAGAACATGGTGATCCTAGTAAAGGGTACTTTATGATTAACTATTTTACTACGCATTGTTCTGTGTTTGAAAGATGACCATCTAAGAGTCAATTTCAGACCAGGATGGCCGAGTGGTTAACGCGTTGGACGTAAGATCCAATGGGCAAATGTCCCCCACTCCTGGTAGGAACTTTAGACAGCTTAAAACTGTATGTAAGGTTTATGCTCAGACTTGTCAATAACGTGAGCAAAAATGTCGACAAGGTGAAAACGTTGTCAAAGGAATACCTGGTTTAGTCCAAAAAGCTACTCTGGTTTGTCCATATCTATCAATCAGCTAAAACAGGGGTGTCCAATTCTGCTCCTGGAGGGCCAGTGTCCTTCAGAGTTCAGCTCCAACCCCAATTAAACAACTAAACCAGCAAATCAAGGTCTTATTAGGAATACTAGAAACTCCCAGGCAGGTATGTTGAGGCCAATTGGTGCTAAACACTGCAGGACAGTGGCCCTTCACGACCAAGTTTGGACACCCTTGAGCAAGAACATGGTGGTCCTAGTTAAGGACACTTTATGATTAACTATTTTACTTCGCAATTTTCTCTGTTTGAAAGATGACCACCCAAGCTTCAGGTTCAGACCAGGATGGCCGAGTGGTTAAGGCGTTGGACTTAAGATCCAATGGACAAATGTCCACGTGGGTTCGAACCCCACTCCTGGTAGAAACTTGAGACTGCTTGAAACCATACGGTTTACTTATATAATAGTGCACTTACTGTTTGAACAAGATAAATATGTTCTCAAAGGAACAACAACTTTACTCCGAAAAGCCACTCTGCTTTGTCCATATCTATCAGCTAAAACAGGGGTGTCCAGTTCTGCTCCTGGAGGGCCAGTGTCCTTCAGAGTTCAGCTCCAATCCCAATTAACCACACCTGAATCAGCTAATCAAGGTCTTGCAAACTAGAAACTCCCAGGCAGGTTTGTTGAGGCCAATTGGAGCTAAACACTGCATGACAGTGGCCCTTTAGAACCAAGTTTGGACACCCTTGAGCAAGAACATGGTGATCCTAAAGGCTATTTATAAATAACTATTTTACTACGCATTGTTCTATGTTTGAAAGATGACCACCCAAGCTTCAGGTTCAGACCAGGATGGCCGAGTGGTTAAGGCGTTGGACTTAAGATCCAATGGACGAATGTCCACTCCTGGTAGAAACTTTAGACTGCTTGAAACCATACGTAAGGTTTAGCCTCAGACTTGACAATGTGATTAATAGTGCACTTACTGTTTGAACAATATAAAAATGTTGTCAAAGGAACAACAACTTTACTCCGAAAAGCCACTCTGCTTTGTCCATATCTATCAGCTAAAACAGGGGTGTCCAGTTCTGCTCCTGGAGGGCCAGTATCCTTCAGAGTTCAGCTCCAACCCCAATTAAACAACTAAACCAGCAAATCAAGGTCTTGCTAAGAATACTAGAAACTCCCAGGCAGTTTTGTTGAGGCCAATTGGAGCTAAAAACTGCATGACAGTGGCCCTTTAGAACCAAGTTTGGACACCCTTGAGCAAGAACATGGTGATCCTAAAAGCCATTTATAAGTAACTATTTTACTACACATTGTTCTATGTTTGAAAGATGACCATCCGAGATTCAGGTTCAGATCAGGATGGCCGAGTGGTTAAGGCGTTGGACTTAAGATCCAATGGACAAATGTCCACGTGGGTTCGACCCCCACTCCTGGTAGAAACTTTAGACTGGCACTTAATGTTTGCACAAGATAAAAATGTTGTCAAAGGAACACCAGGTAGTCTTCACTCCAAAAAGCCACTCTGCTTTGTCCATATCTATCAGCTAGAACAGGAGTGTCCAGTCCTGCTCCTGGAGGTCCACTTTGCTGCTGAATTCAGCTCCAATCCCAATTAACCACACCTGAATCAGCTAATCAAGGTCTTGCAAACTAGAAACTCCCAGGCAGTTTTGTTGAGGCCAATTGGAGCTAAACACTGCATGACAGTGGCCCTTTAGAACCAAGTTTGGACACCCTTGAGCAAGAACATGGTGATCCTAAAGGCCATTTATAAATAACTTTTTTACTACGCATTGTTCTATGTTTGAAAGGTGACTATCTAACAGTCATTTTCAGACCAGGAAGACTACAGGCCGAGTGGTTAAGGCGTTGGACTTAAGCTCCAATGGACCAATGTCCACGTGGGTTCAAACCCCACTCCTTCGTAGAACCTTTAGACTGCTTGAAACTGTATGTGAGGTTTAGCCTTACTTAATGTTTGCACAAGATAAAAATGCTGTCAAAGGAATACCAGATAGTCTTCACTCCGAAAAGCCACTCTGCTTTGTCCATATCTATCACCCACTCCTGGTAGAAGCTTTAGGCCATTCAAAACAGGGGTTAGTGTGAGGTTCAGTCTCAGCCTTGAGTTGGTCCAGAATGTAAACAACATGTTACACAAGGTAAAGCTGTTGTCTGATGGTCTTGCTCCAAGAAGCTGCTCTGATTGACCCTGATAAATCAGCTAGAATATGGTGATCCTAGTTACAGATGCTTTACGGTTAATCATTTTCCTTTCCATTTTGTTTTCATCAGCATTTGAAAAATGAGCATATTAGTGTCTTTATGAGACTAGAATGTCTGAGTGGTTAATGTGCTGTGTTTCAAATCCAATAAACAAATGTTTTTGTGGTTACAACCCCACCCCTGGTAGAAGGTCTGTGCTCTGAGAGATTATAAAAGGGCAGGAAGAAAGTAGATTCAAAAATGAGAGATTGAAAATTAATTAATAAAAAATTAATAATCAAACAAATTATATTAAAAACTGCATTGTGTGGGATCTGCTTGATAGAAATGAGGTTATATAGATTCTTGTGGTTGATCATGGAGTAAAGAGATATTTACAGTCTGACAACACTGTCCCTTTCAGCAAGAAACTTGATCCAACATTTGTCAAGCAGGATTGTTCTTGTATTTAGTGACTGTAAATGGATTAGCCATAAACACAACACAACAAAGTAGACTGCTTACGAGAATGCAAAACAAAAACTATAGTTTTGTGGAAGTGAAAGCTTTATTTCATGTATACTGTATCAGTAACATGATGCATGTGTGCTGTAAGTCTAATTAGCTTTTCATTTGGACAACTAAAAGTAAAATGATATTGAGGACACATGAAAAATGTGACTACAACTACTATAAACATGCAATATTATTGCTGACATACCGTGGGATAAATAATGATATGAAAATGTTAAAGTACTGACCCCGGACACGTAGCCCCGTCAAGAATGACCCTACCTGCTGCAGTGCTGCGTGCCGAAGACCAGGATGGCCGAGTGGTTAAGGCGTTGGACTTAAGATCCAATGGACAAATGTCCTCGTGGGTTCGAACCCCACTCCTGGTAGAAACTAAACTTTAGGAGATCCGAAAGAAATACAGGCGTATGCATGTGTGTTAATATCACTTTAAATGCATAATAACGACAAATATAAAATGCAGAGTTTCGGTGTCGTCCTTAAATAAAACCTGTTGGTAGTTGTAAGTCTTTCTTTATTTTCAGGGAATTTCTCAGCGGATTTGTCAGTCAGCAAGTGCATTGTATTATATAGTCTAAGTGCTGTCAAGTCTACTAAAACTACTGAAACGCAATAATAAAATAATAATAATAATGATTCAGATTATACAAGTATGTGAGGTATATTTTACTCTAGAAAACAATTAATTTCAATTTTCGAAGTACTTTATTAGGATTAATACGGGTGACAGAGACAGAAAATATAATAATGAGAATAATAAAATAAAAGGGTCAGAATTTTAGTAGAAAACTTTCTATTTTTAGTTTTTGTTTGATATAATAGCTTGATATAATAGAGTAAGTATTAATCGTATTAATGTGCAGCTGTTAGGACGGAATGTGTCGTTGCAACGGAACTGAATGTACCATCTCTGTTCCGGGGGTGACATTCATAAAATCCTTGTACATTTTTCTAGTATGTACAAGTTTTAGATATTGTACAACATTAAAATCAACTCTTTATTAGTTTTTACATATATTATAATGCTAAAATCGTATGGCATGTATTGTATCGTACCATATGAACAATGACATTTAACGGAAAACCCCTCTGTCAGCTATAAGTGCGTGTGACCCGGTTTCCTCGGTCTCTTTCTGTAATAGAGAGTCCGGTGGAGAAGTTCAACTCGAACTGCTTGTCACTTATCAAACTCTTCGAAAGTAAGTAAAACTTTAGTTTTCACTAACACGATAGTGGTGAACATATTGTACTTATATCGTGTTACAACTGAAGTGTTCCGCTGTGCGTGTCGCGCCACGTGGCTGCGTGTGAAACACATCTGAGTTTAATGCGCTACAGAATTTAAACCTTGAACTTGATCAGGCTCCAAACACATCATTACATACTCATACATTTCATACAGTTTATTAGATGTGAATTAAAACTCACGTTTCACGAGTTTCGTGAGTTTATAAAACTTTCATGAAGCATGTGGAGTTGACAGTGACAGCACACATGAAGTTTCAGTGTTGTAGTTTGTATTTCATGTGTTCATAAACAGGGTTGGTCACATGAAGCATCTGTAACGGATCTGTATTTGTCACCTAATCCTGACCTACAGGTCTCTGCTGGTTAAATCCGGGCTAGACGTGTTATTAAGGTTTATTTGCTCTTCATGTCCTACAAGCCAGGTCAGCTTCGGTGACTCCCCCTTTGTAATTTGCACATATAAAAATTGCATTTATTTCACTTGGTGATATGAATTTCACCACATTTTAAAAACCAAAGTACAATTAATGGCATTTTAAGAATGTGTAATACAAGTATTTTGTTTGCACTCTTTGCATTAAATAAGATGACACACAATAAACTGTTGTTGTTTTTTAATCTTATTAAATGTAGTTTATTTAATCTTGTTTTAAACGCATTATATCATACCAAATATGTTTTTTTCTGGAGACATTTTGTCTCCAGCACTGGACACTGAACTAAATACATAAACTTTTCATGAAAACGTATTATTGGCTAATTATTTTGACTTAATGGAAATTATGCTGTATGTCTTTATTCAGCACTCTATGAGCCGGAATTACTAAAAGTTTAAGCCAGTGCAATCCCTTTTAAAATAATAATAATAAAAACACTGTGAGGATTTGCTAAATACACAGTGAAAAATGTGTTATTTTTGAAGCTGAATGTATTGCACATGCATTTGTAGGAGTTTCCCATTCAGACGCAATATTTCACTATTCACTAACAGTAAATTTATGTGAATATCAACCCAGAAAATAATTTCTACACCCATTTTGCACCTGACATGGCTATGATAGTTGCAGTTTGCGCTGCTTTTGGTTGATTGCTTTGGTCGTTGCTTTCTTTAATTTGCACATTGTCAGTAGATCACATGCAAAAATTTCCACTCCCAATAGTGCTTTTATAGGATTGTGGTTTCGTGCTTATTTGCCCTGTTAGTCAGTCTGGCCCTATGTGTCTTTTGTGGGCTGTTGGTGTCAGACAAGTTAGTACTTGGTGCTCATTTCACCTCCTAATAATTGAATGCTCATTGTTAAAGGGAAGGTGAAAAGCCCTGTCATCGCTTGTTTTCTCTGAACACCTCAGCAGGTGAGTTTAGAAGTGCACCGCATGGTGTGTCTGTGAACTGTGTGATGGATTCTTAGACTAAAAATAGTTAGTGGTGGTTTAGAAGTTTTGGATTTAGTTTGAATTTAAACTGTGGCATGACTTCGCCCCATTTTCACTGTTATTTTCTTGTAAGGTAGAAACTGATTTTTGCATGTTGCACATGCAATATTTAGGGATCAAGTTGAAAATAAGACCGAATATATATATTTTTAAAAATATATAAAGGCATTTGACAGCAATTTTATGTGACTTATCGGATATGGGCAAAAATCAAACTTTTGTTTATTCTGTTTTGGTCAACTTGCATGGCTGCACATTTCTTTGTGAAATTGAAATATGTAAAACATGACCCTGGACACACAAAACCAGTCATAAGGGTCAATCATCTGAAAGCTGAATAAATAAGCTTTCCATTGTTAGGATAGGACAATATTTGGCCAAGATACAACCATTTGAAAATCTGAAACCTGAGGGTGCGAAAAGAAAAAAAAATCTGAATATTGAGAAAATCGCCTTTAAAGTTATCCAAATGAAGTTCTTAGCAATGCATATTATTAATCAAAAATTAAGTTTTAATATATTTACTGTAGGACATTTTCAAAATATCTTCATGGAACATGATCTTTACTCAATAATGATTTTTGGCATAAAAGAAAAATCGATCATTTTCACCCATACATTGTATTGTTGGTGACTTATGACTGGTTTTGTGGTCCAGGGTCACAAATAACAAAACAAAATTCAAATTTTAAAACAAATCCCAACTCAAATAAATAAATAATACAAGTTAAAGAAATCTCGTCGTATAAACAAACTAAGGCTTTTTTAGGGATGCACAATATTGGATTTTTGCTGATATTATTTCCTTTTGTTTGGAAACAGCACAAAGTGTCCCCTGTGCGGAAATTATAAGCAAAATATTTTTGGTTAGTTTTTAACAAGAACTTATTTGTTAGAATTAAATAAACAATACTGAAGTTCTTTTATAATGACAGTACATTGAAGCTTTGAAAATAACTATAAATAAACTATGTCAGTCACTGCATTTTTTTTTTTTTTTTTTTTAATTAGAAAGATGCAGTGGTAACCTTAACATTTTATTTTAAGATTTAACATTTGTAGATGGTCTAAAGCAGGGGTGCCCAACCCTGTTCCTGGAGATCTACCTTCCTGCAGAGTTCAGCTCCAACCCTGATCAAATACAAGTGAACCAACTAATTAGGATCTGA
>JAHKKF010508881.1:0-19082 GCA_019740295.1 Labeo calbasu
GAAGGGTCTTATCTAGCGTAACAATCGGTTATTTTAATAAAAATAATACAATTTATATACTTTTTAATGTCAAACGCTCATCTTGTCTTAGGGTGCTTTCACACCTGGCACTTTGTTTCGGAACATGGTGCGTTTCCCCCCTTACCTCGGTTCATCTGGGCATATGTGAACACGGCAATTGCGCTTGGATTCGCGCCAAAACAATCGGTCCGAGATCGCCTGGACGAGGTGGTCTCGGCTCGACTTAAAACGAACTCTGGAGCGGTTCGGTTGTAGTGAGAAAGCTATCCGATCCAACGGACCAACGAACCAGGCTATATCACATTGTATAATGGGTAATTACAGTTCTGTGAACAGCAGTAGCTTTGTTGTTTTGCTAATACCACTTAAAATGAACCTGTGAATGTCTGTGTGTGTGCACGTTTTTTCACGCGTTACTTGTATTAACACATTTGGTCCATTTAAAAACTTTGCTGTGTGAAAGCGAACCGCACCTAGAATAAAAAGCAACACTGTAATAACTTTAATCCCTGTTTTGGAACAAAGCAATCGATCTACAGGTGTGAAAGCACCCTTACTCTGCCTGGACTGTTTTTGGAGGAAGGAAAGGAAAGGAAAGGAAAGGAAAGGAAAGGAAAGGAAAGGAAAGAACGTGTGGCCAAGTATGGTGACCCATACTCGGAATTTGTGCTCTGTGCTCTTTTGTGCTCTTTAACCCATCCAAGTGCACACACACAGTAGTGAGTAGTGAACAAACATGCGCACACACACACCGTGAACACACACCCGGAGCAGTGGGCAGCCACATTGCTATCGCTGTGGCGCCCGGGGAGCAGTTGGGGGATTGGTGCCTTGCTCAAAGGACTCACCTTAGTCGTAGTATTTAGGGGGGGGGAGAGCGCTGGTTATTCACTCCCCCCACCCTCAATCCCTGCCGGACCTGGGACTCGGCTGCCCCATTTGTTCTGGTTCATGAGTTCAGTTAGGGTATATCGAAAAACTCCCATCTCATGTTCTCCCTCAACTTCGAAATCGTCCTATATACCCATTTTACCTTTTTTGTTAAGGGTGTCTGATCTTCTTTGCATGTTCACTTCGCAAAGACTGGGTCGTTACTTCTGCAGTGATGTAGGATGATTTTGAAAAGATTTTTAAAGTTGAGGAAGAAAATACGATTGGAGTTTTTCGACATACCCTAACTGTCTTGAGCCAGAATACACAGAGTTCAGGGAGAGAAAGGCAAGACGAGTGTTTGAGATTAAAAAGTATTTAAATTGTATTTTTTTTAATGAAATAACCGATCGTTTCGCTAGACAAGACCCTTCTTCCTCGGCTGGGATCATTTACAACCGCATTTGGGATCGTTTGAAGCCGCATTTAAACTGCATTTTGGAAGTTTAAAATCGGGGCACCATATCAGTTCATTATATGGAGAAAAATGCAAAAATGTTTTCCTCAAAAAACAATTTCTTTACGACTCAAGAAGACATGAACATCTTGGATGACAAGGGGGTGAGTACATTATATGTAAATCTTTGTTTTGGAAGTGGACTTCTCCTTTAACTGGGCAGTTCTACACTAAAGTAAGCTACAAAAACACAGCTCTCAAATGTCAAGTCACATGTTGAATATTCAAACCTGAACTGTAGTGGTAAAAGTACTTACTGCCAGAAAGGTCTCCAAAGATGTAGTAGCACTGCTCTGAGAAGGTGATTTTGTTGACAGTGTGGCGGATGAAGCCGGCTTTCAACAGGTTGCTGGCGTACTTTCGCGCTTCACGTCGATCTGCAAACCCCTCCACGTGATGAAACAACCAGTCAACCACATCAGATCCTGTAAGACAACATATGCACCAATTATATTTAACAGCTTCATGAAACAGCTTCTTTTTCTTCTCTATTGTGATGTATGAGTGTAGCAAATGAGATTACAGCAATTAGCAAACAACTGTGATTGAAATATCCAGTCAATTCTTGATGGACAAAATTAATTCCCATCCAACATTTTTCTCATTCTCAGTTTTTCCATTCAGATAAACATCACAAGTGGGAAGATAAGACAAAAAATCAGTTCAATGCTGACTTTAAGATACAGGTAAAACTATAAAGACCAGCTGATACAAACTATCATTTAAAAACACCTTTACTAATTGTAAGCACTATAAAGTGTGTCTTGACCTATGAAAGCATTGGCTATAGTGATCTTCAGCCACATTCTGTCTCGAACTTCCAGTCCTGAGTCTGGACAGGCCATTGCTTTTGCAACTGTTGCCATGTCGCTGTGGACGGACAGGTGGTAGTCATCAAACCCTGCGAGAAGAACAACACACAGTTTACAAGAGCACAAAACACAGAGCATCTGCCTGGTGGCGAGAAACCAGGACCTCCCACGTTCCACACCCAAGTATCCAAATATGACAAACAGCATGTCAAATTTCACCCATTTTGGCATTCGCCAAGTCTGATCGCTTAGAAAATAACCTGAATGAATCATTCTTGTTCTTAGATCTCTAAGCCCAAGTATATGCATTAATAATAGTGATCCCTTAGCAAAAAAAAAAAAAACTGTGTGCCATAACATGGATGAGAGTGGAGATGTCTTACTCTCAGTCTCTGGGATGGAGCTGGAGATGGAAGAGCTGGTGGAGGTGACTGTGCTCATGGAAGGACTCATGCCGTAGGGAGGATAGACACCCGTCATGGCCGCCGTATGGGACACCCAGGCTGCAGGGTCAATGGGCCGGATGGGCTCACCTGGGACGGAAGGCAACCAGTACTCAATAAAGCAGTACAGAACAGGTTTTCACTGCATGTTTTACAAAACAGACGAACAGTGATATGGAACTTAAAAATAAAACTGGTTCTTTGCAGCACTTTTTATCATGAACTTTTTACTGCATAAATAAAATGTGAGCAATATATTTTTCAGCATTAAAAAGAAAAGTGTAAGCTTATCAGTGAAAGACAAAATCATCATACGATTTCAGATGTATACAAAACCTAACAAATGTTTGGGGTCTGTAAGATTTTTTTGATGTTTTTGAAAAATGTCTCTTCTGCTCACCAAGGCTGTATTTATTTGATTAAAAATACAGTAAAATAGCAACATTATTGTAAAATATTTTTACTATTTAAAATAACTACCTTATATTTGAATATATTTTAAAAAGTAATTTATTCCTGTGATCAAAGCTGAATTTTCAGCATCATTACTCCAGTCTTCAGTGTCACATGATCCTTCAGAAATCATTCTAATATGACATTTTTTTTTTATTATTATCATCAATATTTAAAGTACATTTGAGTACATTTTTCAGGATTCTTTGATGAATAGAAAGATCCAAATATCAGCATTTATCTGAAATGAAAAGCTTTTGTAACATTATACACTACTTTTTTTTGGAATGAAATTATATAAGTTAATACTTTTATTTAGCAAGGATGCTTTAAATTGATCAAAAGTGATGATAAAGACATTTACAAAAGATTTTTATTTCATATAAATGCTGTTCTTCTGAATTCTGATTTTTCCATTTAATCAAAGAAACCTGAAAAGTTCAACTTCAACCAATTCAACAAAATAATATATATATATATATATATGTTGTATAAGTTTCTATGTAAGTACTGGTACTTCTGATTGGGCTGAGGCTGGAATTTAGCGAGACTGAAGTATAAGTATTTGATGGACGTATACAATGTGTCAGGAGCATTCACTCAGTATCTTTACCTCATTTTTGACCAAGATGGCTTTTAGCTGGTTTTGCATCTAAACTCTTCATATATATATTATATCAAACAGAAAACAGTTATTTTACACAGTCAAACTATGTGTTACTGTTTTTGCTGTACTTTGGATCTAAGAAATGCAGGCTTGGTGAGCAAAAGAGACAAAAAAAAAAAAAAAAAACAATAACCAAAAAAAAACCTCACTGTTCAAGAACTTTTGACTGGTAATTTACTTTCAAATGCAATTTATTCCTGTGATTTCAAAGCTTAATTTTCAGCATCATTACTCCAGTCTTCGGTGTCACAAGATATGCTGATTTGCTTTAAACACTATTATCCATGTTGAAAATAAATCATACTACTTCATATTTTTGTGGAAAATGTAATGCTTTTTTTCAGAATTATCTGATCAATAGAAAATTGGAATTTTTAAAAATGGAAATCTTTTGTGTCATTAATGTCAATGTAATGCATCCTTGCCTCGACAAAAGTATTCCTGTCTCAGAAAAAAAAAAAAAATCACTACTGATGGCAATGTATCTTATGGTGCATTTATGCATAAATGAGTGTGTGAAAGGGGAAAAGCGAAAAATAAACACTCACTCCTTGGCAAAGCAAAGCAACTGTTCGGGTTTGGGTCCCAGCATTTGGCAACAGTAAGCGACACGGGTCTGCAAAAAAAATAAAAATTGGTGCAGCTGTTAACACACTGTTGTTGTTAAGCTAAACACGTCCCATATAACATGATTGTTTTGTAATATGAGTCACCCAGGCTTATGCACGATCTCCCTCAGCACTCGTACGGCATCGTCGTTGCACATGTTCTCAAAGTTGATGTCATTCACCTGTGAGAGGAAACAGAAATCTGAACTGAAACAACCAGCTTCTGTGCTATCCTGAACATGTCTTTATCCAATCCTCACCTGCAGCAGCATGTCACCGGGCTCAATCCGCCCGTCGGCCGCCACCGCTCCACCCTTCATTATAGAGCCGATGTAGATGCCTCCATCACCTCGCTCGTTACTCTGACCCACGATACTGATGCCCAGGAAGTTATACTTCTCTAAATGAGGTAAAGCAAGAGAGACTTCAGGCAACCAGTTGAGCTTTGCACATCTGTAATATCAACCTATAGATTATATTTCAGGTTCTTCAGGCAGTTAAACATAATTTGCTTAATAAAATATAAAAAAGATAAAATGTGCCCTTTAATATTTTTATTATTGCATAGCACCAATTTAATTTAAGCAATAAGGCACTCAAAGGTGTGCTTTATTGTTCATATAACGAGAGTTTAATTAAAAGCAACAAATAAATCTATCTAAAGCAGACTCACCCATATTTAAAGTGACAGTGATGATATTCAGCGACATTGTGGAGTCAGTGATGCTGCTGAAAGATGAAGACTGAAGAAACAGAGACGAAGTCAGCTTCAACACAGTATGTTTTTAAATACAGGGTTCGTACAGATACCGTAAAATGAAAATCCAGGACTTTCAAGGACTTTTCAAGCACTACTTTTTTGATTTTCAAGGACTTCAATCATCTCACTTATCAAACAGTGTCTTCTCTTTCAAATTTAAAACAGTTAATTTTCTTTTTGTTTATTTTAAGGAATTTGTATTTGCATATACTTTTTTACTTTTGTTTTTTAAATCAGAAAAAAAGATTCATGAAACTCCAAAATCTTGATCTGAATTAAATGATTTGAAAACCCGCTCTGAAGTTCCAATCTGAATCAAATGATTGGTGAACCTGCACCGAAGTCTTGATTTGAATCAAATGATTTGAAAACCCGCTCTGAAGTTCCGATCTGAATCAAATGATTGGTGAACCTGCACCGAAGTCTCGATCTGAATCAAATGATTGGTGAACCTGCACCGAAGCCTTGATCTGAATCAAATGATTTGAAAACCCGCTCCGAAGTTCTGATCTGAATCAAATGATTTATGAACCTGCACCGAAGTCTTGATCTGAATCAAATGATTTGAAAACCCGCTCTGAAGTTCCGATCTGAATCAAATGATTCGCGAACCTGCACTGAAGTCTCCATATGAATCAAATGATTTGCGAACCCACTCCAAAATTCCGATCCGAATTAAATGATTTGCGAACCTGCACCGAAGTCTTGATCTGAATCAAATGATTTGTGAACCCACTCCGAAGTTCCAATCTGAATCAAATGATTCACGAACCTGCACCGAAGTCTCGATCTGAAACAAATTATTTACGAACCTGCTCCGAAGTTCCAATCTCAGTCAAATGATTTGCGAACCTGCACCAAAGTTTCGAACTAAACAAAATGATTTGTGAACCCGCACCGAAGTTCAGATCGGAATCAAATGCTTCACAATACGTGCTGTAAAGTCCTGATCTAAATCAAATTATTTGCAGTGTGCGATGTTTTAATCTAAATCAAATGATTCGCAAACCCGCTTCGAAGTCTCAAATGATTAGTGATACGCAATCCAACTTTTTTTTACTAGTTTTATTAACTAAAATAAGTGGAAAAAAGTTTTGTTTTTTGAATTGCGTGAATTTTGCGTAAAAAAAGATTTTAAAAAATATATTAAAAAATTAAACACTTATTTCATACACCATCTTTCAATAATTCAAGCACTTTTTAAGTACCTCTTTAGGAATGTTGCTATTTTCAAGGGTTTTCCAGGCTTTAAATTTCAAAAAGTCAAATTGAAGTACTTCAACCACTTTAAGCACCTTGTACGAACCCTGTATATATCGTATTAAGACACTTAAGAGCTCTGCCTGCTGTCTCACCCTCTCCATTTGCTGGGCTTTGGGCCTGCGCCTTCGCCGGCGATGCCGTCTCATTAACCTGGACGAGCCGCTTTGCTCCGTAACACTGCTGAAACTGCAGAACGGATGTCACAATATGGTGATTACATAAGCTTCGCATTTCAATTTGAGTCACAAGCAATGTGAAAAATTATAGATACAACAGTTTAAACCAAGTTTTCTGAAGAGCAATGATTGATTCATGAAAAACAGATTTAATAATGCTGCGGTTTATTTTCAATGGAGAGATAGAAATCCAGAAATACAGAAGCTAAATAAAAGTTGTAGAGGTTTGGAATGACATTAAGGTGAGTAAATGATGAGAGAATTTTTATTATTGGATCACTCTGACAGCTCTGAGTCTGATTCATGTAATGACTTTTAGTACTTTTCAGGGAGCAGCCAATAAAGTTATACTATCAAAAAATACTAAATCATTATCAAATACCAAAACAAACTAGGGCTGCATGATGAACTGTAGTTCAATTATGGTCACAATTTCTGCTTCTCACAGTTTGTTATCGTAGGCGTAATCGTCTGCAATATTTGCCCGCTGGTTGTTTATCCTACAAATGTTTAGTTTAATTTGCCATTTGCATTATCTTGCACTGGTAACAAGCCTCCACAAGTTTTGCTCATGGTTGCCAGATTTCAAGAGCTTAAATCCCCAATCAGAGCTTGTCTCTTAAATGATTAGTTAAATTCCAGAGTAAAAAAAATTCCCCAAAAGTTTACTCAAAGAAATTAAGGTTTTTGAGGAAAACATTCCGGGATTTTTCTCCATATAGTGGACTTCAATGGGGTTCAACGGGTTGAAGGTCCAAATTGCAGTTTCAGTGCAGCTTCAAAGGGCTCTACACGATCCCAGCCGAGGAATAAGGGTCTTATTATCTAGTGAAACCGGTCATTTTCTAAAAAAAAAAATTTAATTTACACACTTTTTTAACCACAAATGCTTGTCTTGCACTAGTTCTGCGATTTGCATGCGTGACTTCATGCATTACGTAATCACGTTGGAGAAGTTATGCATGGTTAGTTCTTCAACTGTTTACTTTGGTTCAAAAAGGTAGGGTAAAAAAAAAAACTCCATCTCATTTTCTCCTCCAACTTCAAAATCATCTGTAATTGTTGTTTTACCTTTTTTGTAAAGAGCGTTTGACTTTTGCATGTTTGTTTTGTAAACACTGGGTTGTAATGCATGAAGACAAGCTTTTGTGATTAAAATTATATCAATTTTTATTTTTTATTTTTAAAAAATAACTAATCGTTTCACTAGATAAGACCCTTATTCCCTTTGAAGCTGCATCGAAACTGCAATTTGGACCTTCAACATGTTGAACCCTATTGAAGTCCACTATATGGAGAAAAATCCTGGAATGTTTTCCTTAAAAACCTTAATTTCTTTTCGACTGAAGAAAGACACAAAGACCTTGGATGACATTGGGGTGAGAATTTTCAGAATTTTTTTATTCTGGAAGTGAACTCATCCTTTAAATCAATACATTTTCTGCTCAGTGGTTTAATTATAATCTTCCCAACCTGGCAACCATGCGCACACACACTCTCTACATTACTGAAAAACAGCTGATAAGCTCTAAACAGGCAAACATGGGTAACACAGCCAGTCTGTTTTCTTTCCCGAGGTCATTTGCGCTGTTTGCTGTGACTAAATCATCAAGCAAACATGCAAGTTGACTTTGTGCTTATGTAAAAGTGCAGTAATTCTGATGAAATGTACAAAAGTTTTTAAATGACAATAATCGTGATTACATTTTTTGCACAAAATGATTGTAATACTCAATACTCAAAACTGCTTTTGCTCTTTTATTATTACTAAAAAACACATTTCTTACCATAAAGCAATCAACCCTACAAAATAAGATTCCCAACCCTGTGAATAACTCAAATAGCAATAGTCGGAGCTCTGAAAAACCTCACTAAACCATCGGGGCTCATTGTGATTGTAATCATATTAAGCGCACTGGTTTGGGAACGAACAAATGCTGTGAGACTCACCGGCTGGTGGAGCCGTCATCCGAGTCAAAACAGCTGCTTGATTCCAGTTCACTGCTCATGAGGGAAGAGCGGCTGTCACAGATGTCATAACCTCCCAGATCTATGCCTCTGCCGCCCCGCGAGTAGCCATTCTGCCTTCCTCCTAGATGAATGACCATTGATATTAATGTTTATTCGTGCTTAGTTGTTCCAGTTCTTAAATATTAACTAGTGAACATGAATCTTTTACTGATAAAACCATGTCATCATAAGTCATGCACAGAAAGGAGGGTGTTGACACATACCAGTGTGCTCATGTGAGTGTTTCCTGCGCGATCTGTCCCTCTCCCTCCTGTGTGACACGACTGAATCAGTCTCCGTCTCATCATCTACACCGTGCCGGCTGCCTGCAGCCTTTGGACTGTGTGGGAGAGAAACAAAAGACTGTGAGAACATGCTCCTTATTTTGAGTTTTACTGCCAACTTGTGATTCGATCTGTTCATTTGTACAACACAAAGAAAAAGCGTACTGGAAGGACGGGGGTCTGGAATCTCCAATGCCTTGGCTTCTCTCATGAGACGGCGGCCGCTCGGACTGACTCTCCGCCACTGAACATCCATCTGAGTGGGAGCCGTCTGATGACACCAACTATCAACACACAGAGAAACAAACAATTTAATGACATACAGTTTACAGTAACCTGAAGTAGTTATACATGAATCAATACATAATTAATCATGGTTTCAGCTTATCAGAATTGCTTCTCACTAAATCACTGATCTCTCACTAAACTCACTATAGAGAACTTTTACTATGATGGGACAAGACATTTTTTAAAAAAAAAAAAGCAATAAAAATTACAAATTAAAATGAATGTAAACCTATTAAAAACATAAATAACTTCTAGGATTTATGTTAAAAAAAAATCTTCATAACAATTTGCACTAACCTATTTTAAGTCAATTTTACTGCTACTGCTCTGTACAATCTACTTTTACTATTGAACTTAACAATGATTAAAAAAAATTAAGTAAATATTACATAATTAGTTATAATTTCACATGTAGATTTAAGTAAAATCTACTTTTCCAAATTAATAATTTTAACAAAGAAAATTATTAACTTTAGCTCAGCCAGTAAAAGTCTGAGTAATTGGTCAACTTGGTCAAAGCTTACTTGGGAATACTTTGATTTTACTTAATATAGCACCTAATTAAACCATGCTAAAAGTGTGTATTTTATGTAGAAACATCTAAGTAAATTATGCAATAGATATCATAGATATCACAGACACTTCAATACTTGGTACAAAATACACAATGACGGTAAGATTATGTGGTTCATTTTTGAGTATAAATGTGTCATTTTGAGTAGAAAATGAACTCCAGACGTAACAAAATCACAAGTTACTAAACAATATATATTATACGATATCTATACGCAAAAAATATAAAGTATTTTTTACAAATGTCATGAATTATTAATGTATAAATTGCTATATGTTTAGAGGTGATGCACTACATGACATTTTACAACCTTAACAAACCATGCCTTGTCATTAAAAGCTCAAATTCCTTAGCGCTCCTCTCTATGTTTCCCGTTTTATGTTTTTTACTTGCATGTTTTTGTATGTTGGTCACACCAAATTAATTTTAATTTAAATTTTATTTTTAATTTAAAGTTTTTCCAATATCTGTAGTATTTTAAACCTACTTTGCTATTAATAATGTTATTACTATTATCAATAAAATATGACAATTTACTTAAAGGAATGAAATTGTAAATCTATTATTCTATTACATTATTATTCTAAACGGCTATATAGTTTTATAATATACATTATAGTGTTTTTTCTAAAGAGAAAAACTACCTTATGGGAATATTTTACCAGATTTTATGACATTACCAGATTACAAAAATTAATTTAACAATTAGCTACTGAAAAACAAACAAACATTGTTTTACCATTGATCTAAATATTCTGTGGGATGTGTACAGTGTTGGGGGTAACACATTATAAGTAACGCAAGTTACATGATTAGATTACTTTTTCCAAGTAACTAATAAAGTAACGCATTACTTTTCAATTTACAATAAAATATCCGAGTTACTTTTTCAAACAAGTAACACCAGTTACTTTGTTTTCCCATTTATTGACTATGCGCTGTGTAAACATGATGATTACTGTAGTTCTAGACTAAATGTGAACATACATTTACTCATCTCAGTTGCACAATTCAGCATTACTCAAAATGAATAGTGAAAATAGTGAAATACAAACTCAGACTTAAAATTAATGCAAATCTGCAAAATTACATATGTTAAATAACACATATATCCTTTATGTATTTAATCCCATTTAATTAAGCAATGTCTTTACTTCTGACCTTCGATGATCCAATTCAACCATACTAATAAAGAAACAATTAAATTACTAGATAAACTAACATTTGCCCTTCATTTTTTTTATTGCTGAAGAGTGTTAAAATTTCTTTGAATTTAGTTTTCCCTCAGCCTGAGGCTTATTCATTTTACTTTTTATGTAAAAGGGCTTTTACATTTGCAAAAAATAGATTTTTTTTTATTAAAAACAAACAAGCAAACCCTGCCTAAATCTAAAAAGTAACGCAAAAGTACCGCAATGCAAATGTTAAGTAATACATAATGTAATTATGTACTTTTTTAGGGAGTAACGCAATATTGTAATGCATTACCTTTAAAAGTAACTTTCCCCAACACTAGATGTGTATATGGAAAAGAGCAACTCAGACATTTTGCTAAATATCTTCGTTTTTCTTAACTGATGAAAAAGTGGTGATTAAAGAAAACATCCCACAATACCGAACATATCTCACGATCACGTGAAGTGCTGCTCATGTTCTTGAATACAGCCTGGATCATTGGATGCTATCTGAATGTCATCTGAAATTCCTGTTATGTTCATCTACTCCTTTTATTGGTGTGAGAAATCAGCAGGCTATTTGTACTTTCCCCAGAACCGCCTTGTTTACACAGCAATATATTAATCTGAGTGTGTTTGTATGTGCATATGCTGTCATTCAGAATGAAGAAGATGTTCTTGCATGGCATTTAAATATAAATGAGGCGCTCATAAAACCAAGCTTATGCAGCATACCAAAATCTTTGGTTAGCTGCATCAGACAGAAGTGAACCTTAAGCAGGAATGACTGGCAGACGCTTTGAAAAATACAAATACAGCAGTGCCAGCACTCAAGAGAACTAGGAATGGGCTGAATTAAAAGGCTGATCTATTATTCAAGGAGCACGGGGGAATTAAAATGCAGGGCTGGACGGGATGCATGTGTGTGCGTGTTTGTTTCAGTTCTCACCCAGCAAATCACACGGCCATTGTAACAGGGAAGTTTTGCATTGTCGTCTGTGATTTCCTCCTTAACCACCCTGCAAGAGACGGAGAGGAAAAAAAAAAAAAGTCAGAACAGACAGGTCTTATTTTTGAACCGCAGTCTGTGTGTGAAGTGTAAAAAAAGAAAGCTCAGCTTTAGAGATCCCCAGAGTGTCTGGGAATAAATTAGAATACGTAAATGAGACAATGCCGTTAGATGAAAGAAAAGGACGGGCTGGATCAAAAACGCATAAATCAGATAAGCATGCACACACATGTGCTCTCCAAACACACAAAAGACTGAACGCAAGGAGACTCCAGCAGATAAGGCCCCAAATTCATGAATTCAAAGATATTTTCAAAGATTATTTCAACTGTACAAAATGTACCAGCAGAAAGTTCACAAGTCGGTATGAAAAGAACTGTCTGTTCAAATGCTCATTTGTAAAACAAGTAGAAGCTCACATCATTTACAACCAACAAGCCTGGAATGTGATGCTCTGAATCAGATCATTTAGATTCGCTTATCAGCTTGTAAAACATACAACAAAAGTGTGTACATAAACACCTAGATAGGGATAAACCCAACAGATAGGGTTCCTCGCACTTTCTGACCACTGCATTTATATTACTTTTTTAATTGTTCATATTTATTGCATAAGTATTTTATCGAGATTCCTACACAGGATATCAATTACCAGTGCTTGCAAATTAAATAATCATGTGTGCATTTTCAAAAGCACAAATATTCAATGCTTGCTCTGAAAGGTTTTCTTTTATAGAAATGTATACTTTTATTCACAAAGGATGCATTAAATTGATCAAAAGTAACAGAAAGGATTTTGACACTGACACAAAATATTTCTATTTCAAAATTTACACTTAAAGAATCCTGAAAAAAAAATTCTACACTGGTAATAAGAAATGTTTCTTAAGCATCAAATCAGCATATTAGTATGATTTCTGAAGGATCATGTGACACTGAAGACAGGAGTATTGATGCTGAAAATTCAGCTTTGATCACATGAATAAATTGCATTTTAAAATATTAAATAAAAACAGCATATTTGTAGCAATATTTCATAAAATGACTGTTTTTACTGTATTTTTGATCAAATAAATACAGCCTTGGTGAGCAGAAGAGACTTATTTTTTAAAAAATAATAAATCTTACTAATAAACTTAATATGTACGGTTGGAGTATAGACATGTGAACTTCCCAAAAGTGAAATATCATTTATAAACTAAGGTACAAGTCAAAACTATTGTCTGTGGTATTCAAAACCATGCTACAGATTCTTAATATTTTAAACCCAGATTATGTTTTCACACTATACTACCCGTTTTTAACATAAACTACCTATTTTGATGTGCATACAGCCCAAAAAACCATTGATTCGCAAACACTCTAATCCAATAACACCACTTAAAAATGTGTAAAAAGACTCTTTGTTGTGTTGACAGACACGTAAAACATCAATAGAGACGGATTCAATTGAGCTATTCGTTTCCATTTGGCAGAAATCTGAGCCTGCCCTTCAACGGTGAACATCTTTAAGCTTTTAATGAACTTTTTTGAAGGGGAGTTAAAGGGAGGGGAACGGGACGATCAAACTACGACATATTTCACTGGGGAAGGTTGTAAAGCTGCCAGCGCTGAAGCGATCAGGGCATTCCACAGTCACTGCCTGCAGTTGTTCCAAGTCAACATTCTTTCGCCTAATGCAACAGACAGACAAGACAAGAACACTAGCCAGCACTCCAAATGTGACTTATTCACAAGCTGGGGGTTAGTTTAAAGATACAGGTAACACTTTACATAATGCCTAACTGACAGAATAAATGCACTTTTAAACCTGAACACAAATATGAAGCAAAGTTTCACAATCTTTCCAGTTCAGGATACAAGTAACTAGTGATCTGTCAAGCATGATGTATTTTAATAATACCAAAATTAAGTATTCAGTCTGACACTTTTTGAACAATTCCTTTTTATGGCCTTTCTAATGACTCATGATGATTGTTAAATAATTTCTCATTTTATTTATAAGTCATTCTAGAGATATTGAACAGTAAGTTTTTTCATGTTTTTTTCTACTCACCAAACCTGTATTTATTTGATCCAAAGTACAGCAAATACAGTAAAATTCTGCAATATTTTTACTGTTTAAAAAATCTTTTCTTTTTGAATATATTTTAAAATGTAATTTATTCCTGCGATTTCAAAGCTGAATTTTTAGCATCATTACTCCAGTCACATGATCCTTCAGAAATCATTCTAACGTTCTGATTTGCTGCTCAAAAAACATTTATTATTATGTTGAAAACAAAGTTTTTTTCCGTTTTCTTGGATGAAAATTGTTCAAAAGGACAGAATCTTTTGTAACATTATAAATGTCTTTACCATCACTTTTGATCAATTTAAACTAAAGCATCCTTGCTAAATAAAAGTATTAATTTCTATAATTTCTTTCCCAAAAAAATAGAGTCCAAGCTTTTGAATGGTATAGTGCGTATTGTTACAAAAGCTTTTTAGTTCAGATAAATGCTGATCTTTGAATCTTTCTATTCAAAACAATTCTGAAAAAATGCAAACCGTTTCAAAAATGTATAATAAAAATAATAAGAAATGTTTCTTGAACAGCAAATCAGCATATTAGAATGACTTCTGAAGGATCATGTGACACTGAAGACTGGAGTAATGATGCTGAAAATGTTGTTTTGATCACAGGAATAAATTCAATTTTAAAATATATTCAAATAGAAAGCAGTTATTTTAAATAGCAAAAAAAAAAAAAAAATTCAACATTTTACTGTTAATACTGCACTTCGGATCAAATAAATGCAAGCTTGGTGAGCAGAAAAGACTTAAAGAAATATTAAAAACTTTTGACTAATTCCCAACTAATTCCCATGCCTGTATGTCACTTTAAAAACCCCTGATATTCCTAATTTTTCCATGACCTGGCAACCCTGGTCTACACATCCAAATATGTGCACAAGGTCTGCTTTTGAAGGCCTAAGTAAGAGGTCAGAGGGTTCACAGCAACTCCAAAAGGCATTTAAAGGATGGAAACCTTGAGAAAAGCGCGTCTAGGAATAATAACCAAGGCAAGACCACACTATAAATAACGTGAAACGCGTCCAAAACTCCACATAAACGCACCTCGAATGTTTTCTGTTTTCATCATTTGGGGGGGACGTTCGGTTTTGGGGACATATGGCCGTTGGGCTGCGCGTGCGCACTGCACGTTCAAATAGATTCTACTGTACTTCTCCTGTGTGCTTTTAAATCGAGGTGGAAAATTCCTTAAAGTGTTAGATAAACGATTTAGTTTCGGCGATACTCCCTCATAAATGTCCTGACGCGGAGGTGCTTTGTGAAAAAAGAAAATACTTTAGGAACCGGATCTGAACACAATACGCGTAAAGAAACCCCAAAACCAAGAGTGCTTTTTGTGTAGTCATGGTAATTTAGGCTGACGCTGGAGAACATTCAAGAAAAAGGGACACTGTGATACTTTGACTGTGGTCACCAACCATTCACTAACTAACAAACTAACTGCACCCAAAGCTTGTGCCGACAGGCCAAAAGCCATATTTGAGAGTAATCCAGCCTTAAAATGGATGCCGTCGTCAATTGAACAGGACCTAACATTCACCCCTGCTGAACTCCGCACACACACACTGTTCCGTTTGACTCCGTTCACACACAGTTGTGTCCAACACAACTAATAAAAGACATTTTATCAGCCTGAAAACCCAAGGCAGTCGATCCACGATCCAAACAAGGGGAGAAACGTGCGAAGAGCTGGAATTGTGCTTTAAACCCGAGAAATACATGCAGAAGTGCGAAGAAAACTAATGTACGGTAGGCTCACCCAAAATCATCGTCCATAGATTTAAAGAAAAACTTGTAGTTTGGTTTCTTGAGAGCATTTTTCAGGTCCAAAAGGGTGACCCTTTCGGCAGGGATGGGCAGTTTGACCAGGTATGGAGTTTCCTGGTCGTCGAGATGGTAGATAACTTTAGTCTCCCCCATTGCAGACCGCTGGGGAGAAGTGAACGGCGGTCATCCAGCGCAGGGGCTCCCCTGATGCCCCTCCAGAGTGGGCTTTCGCTCGCTTTCACCCGCCAGTGGACTTTTTTGTTAATCCCGTTCGTTCTTTCTTTCTCTCTCTGCTTCCTCCGGAGTTCCCAGGAATCTTCTCTATCAGCGCGAATATTCCATGAGCTGATGGCTTTGAAAGGCGATTAACGATCCATACTCTTATCTCACTGTGTCCCGCCGGTTGAGAACGGAGGATAGGGCGTGAAATGTGTGATAAATAAGATTATTTTGGTCAGGAATGCCGTGGCTACTCGGAGAGCTTCCCTGTGCTCTCCTTACAGAGGGTTTTGTATTGCTTTCATTGACGCCGAATGCCCGGGGAAACGTGCTCCCTCTAGCGGAGAGGGGTGGTAGGTGTGAAGAAAAAGTTACGTGGGGTCATTCTACTGAACGGATGCCATTTGGAGAGTGGGGTAAGCTGGGCCGCTCACCCAAGTTGTCCTCTAAGCAAGGAGAAACGCATCTAAATAGATTTCTGTATCACATACAAAACAGCACTTCTGAAAAAAAACTGGTCCAGTATCATTACATGCTCTGTGCTGGGTTAGGGGTAAACTGTCATCTCAAGAGGAGAAATGTCATTGAAATAAATACACTGCCACTCAAACGTTTGGGATCAGTAAGATATTTAATAATGTTTCTTATGCTTATCAAGGCTGTGTTCATTTGATCAAAAATACAGAAAAAATATTATGATGTAAAAAATGTTTTTCTATATTAATATACATTAAAATATAATTTATATCTGTAATTAAAGCTGAATTTTCAGAATCATTACTCCACTCTTCAGTGTCACATGATCCTTGAATTATTATCAGTGCTGGAAACAGTGCTGCTTAATTTTTTTTTGGAACCTGTGATTCTTTGATCAATAAAAGGTTAAAAAGAACAGCGTTTATTTAAAAATAGAAAGGTTTTCTGACAATATACTGTTCAAAAATTTGGGGTTTCTTTTTCTGAAAGGAATTAATATTTTTATTTACCAAGGATGTGTTACATTAATAAAAGCGTAGATTTACATTGTTACAAAAGATTTATATTTTGAATAAATGCTGTTCTTTTTAACTTGTCATTCATCAAAGAATCCTGAAAAAAAAAAATCACAGGTTTCAAAAAAAAAAAAAAAATTGGCAGCTCAACTGTTTGCAACATTGATAATTCTAATAATAAATCAGCATATTAGAATGATTTCTGAAGGATCATCACTTAGAGTAACAATGGATTCATAAGTTGTAATTTAAAGTATGTTAAAATAAGAACCACTATTTTATGTTGCAATATTACTGGGTTTTTTTCTGTATTTTTGATCGAATAAATGCACCCTTGATGAGCATAAGAGACGTCTTTTAAAACATTACAAGTCTTACTGATCCCAAATTTTTGAGCGGTAGTGTATGAATAATTCCAAAAAAATAAATAAATAAATAAAGTAAAAAATTCCAAATACACAGTAAGTGTTTTATACAAAGTATAGTAATAATCTATGTGTTATCCCATTCTAAAGTCTTATTTTACGTATCACAAAAAAGCAGAGAGTTATTTTTTTTAGAATATTTAAATGTAGTGAAACTCTTTTTAAAAATTTAGATTTTTTAAAATAGATAAAACTTCTTTTTGGAAAATCCTTTATTGGACTGAAAAAAAACCTAACGCATTATTATTCCACATAATCACAGTTTTAGTGAACAGTGCTGGGTGGATTACTTCAAAAAATGGAAGTCTGTTACAGATTACAAATTATTCTGATGAAACTTTAGTCAGTAGTGTAATTTAGATGACTCATTTTAAGTAATGCATTTGGACTACTTTAGATTTCGATTAGATTACTTATGACCTAACTTGTTTGTAAATTTGAATGGGATTATTGTTATAAAAGAGAAAACAAATACATTCCGTTCTTTCTGTTCTTATCAACATTGTGAAATGCATTAAACATTACTTCAGGGTTTAAAAGTAACTGTAATCTGATTATGAGCATTTTAAATGTAATGTAATCGAATGACAAGAACTCAAATTTTTGTAATCTGATTACATAATCCAGATTACATGTAATCAGTTACAAAAAGTATATGAAAAGTAACAAATGCAATGAATTTTGTTTAAAAACAAAAAAAACAAATAACGCTAGCATTTTGTCTTATTCTCTCTTCTTTCATTAAAAATGTTTTAGGTACAGATCTGTAAAATCTGCCACATCTAATG
The DNA here is from genome assembly GCA_019740295.1 of Labeo calbasu. NCBI lineage: Eukaryota > Metazoa > Chordata > Actinopteri > Cypriniformes > Cyprinidae > Labeo > Labeo calbasu. The sequence goes on from JAHKKF010508881.1 coordinate 18,198, forward strand.
AAAACATTTTTATCCCTTGATAAAACTCAACCTGTTTATGTAGTTCACATTAAAGTAGGTTAGATAAAATTAGAGACAATACAATCACTTGACCTGGTTTATAATTGCTGTGGTTTGCAGGCAGATTTGTCTTCTGTATCATACAATGTCGAGTCACATGATGATAACACCAGGGAATGCTCTAGGTTTAGACAATGAGGTGCTCATAGTCATTAGTCACATCAAATGCTCATATCAACACCCAGAATGTCCTTAATAATTCATACAGTGTATACATATTATGCTTTAGTATATTGCTCTACATGTTTTTCAGGTGTACAGAAAACATTTTATTCATACCTGTAATGTGCAACCCTATAATCTAATAAACTGCTAAATGTTTGTCAGGTGACCATATATTGAAAAGGTCATGGCTAGATGTGCACATGAGAAAAATTTCAGTGTAGCAAGAAAAATGACTGAAGTAAATGCACATTTGCGTGTCTCCACTACGTACAGTTGAGGTCAACAGTATACGTGCACCTCGCAGAATCTGCAAAATGTTTATTTTACCAAAATAAGAGGGATCATATAAAATGCATGTTATTTTTGTTATTTAGTACTGACCTGAATAAGATATTTCACATAAAAGACGTTTACATATTACAAGAAATTACCCTGTTCAAAAGTTTACATACGCTTGATTCTTAATACTGTGTCGTTACCTGAATGATCCACAATTGTGTGTGGTTTTTTTTTAAGTGATAGTTGTTCTTGAGTCCCTTTTTTGTCCTGAACAGTTAAACTGCATGCTGTTCTTCAGAAAAATGCTTCAGGTCCCACAAATTCTTTGGTTTTTCAGCCACATGATGCATTAAGAGCCAGCAGTGTAAACTTTTTGAATTT
>JAHKKF010508889.1:0-10222 GCA_019740295.1 Labeo calbasu
TATAATTTAACATTTCAAGTTGAATAAACTTTTTTTTGAGTTGACTGAACCTAAAATTTTAAGGCAACCAGGTAACAAATTATTCTAAGTTGACTCAACAAATTGTTTTTTTTACAGTGTATTAATTAAATATAGATTAATTCTTGTTAAAACTAAAGTAATTCAGTCAAGAACAGTGAGTGATTTTCTTTCATTCTTTTTCTTGCATTAACATTAAGGATACTGACAGCAGCTAGTAAATAAGTAGCGGTCACTTTAAAGGGGTCATTGGATGCCCATTGTCCACAAGTTGATATGATTTTTTAGGGTCTTAATGAAAAGTCTGTAATATACTTTGGTTAAAAATTCTCAATGGTAGTGTAAAACAACACTTTTTTTACCTTGCCAAAATCAGCTCTGCAAAAATCATCCTGTTCTGGTCGAGGCTGCTTTAAATGTTAATGAGCTCTGCTCGCCCCTTCTCTCTGTGGAGTGACAAGTCTGTTTACTTTAGGCGCATTCAGGCGCATTCAGCCGCATTTAGCCGAGAGGTGTATTTCCTTCACAAACAAACGTAATCCACTGTAAATGATGACCACTATGTTCATTATTACATCCAGCAACACAACACCTCATTCAGAGATATTCTTGTCTAACTTACATCCCTGCTCCGGCATCGAAACAATGGATGTCGGACTATTACAACTGATCTGAGGGAGTGGCCTCTGTCGGTATGACGCCACACCGACAGGCATCTGAGAATGGCTCGATTTGAAAAAATGGATATTATTTTTACAGATTAATTAAAAACCACTGCATGGATTTGTATCATTATAGGGTAGATTTGTACATACACTGCCAACACACATTAATGTTCAAACAGCATGTAAAAGTGAACTTAGCATCCGATGACCCCTTTAAGAGACCATGCATCCAATATAATAATACACATCCAATTACTTTCTCAACTGTTTACTTTCACTTAAAACATAACTGACAGTTTTTTCAAGAATACTGACCGAGACAGGTATTTCGACATAATTTTGTATGTATTTGTCAGTTCAAGAGCAAGAAGAGGCAAATTTGATGCTCCAGCGCTTTGAGATGCGTCTTTCTGTATGCGTCCTGTGCGCCGCGCCGTGCTGTGGTGCTGAATTGGGGTCTTTCACATTTTCTTTTGTGTTTGCATGTTTAAACTGCCGATTTGTATTTGTTCGTTCAGGTGCAGAAGGAAGCGAATGAGAGCTCAGTTCGGATTTTGCGGACGCGGCTCTCTGTGTGCACCGAACACAGCACAAGTACTCAGGTGAGTTCTGGCATCTTGTTTTGAATGCTTTAGGGGCCATCGGATGCCCACTTTCCACAAGTTGATACGATTGTTTAAGGTCTTAATGAAAAGTCTATAACATACTTTGGTTAAAATTTCTCAGTGGTAGTGGAAAAAACACCCTTTTACCTTGTCAAAATCAGCCCTTTTTAAAGCGAGCCGTTCTTTTGTATTTGCCTTTAAATGCTAATGAGCTCTGTTTACCCCACCCCTCTCTACTGTGGGGTGACCAGCCTTTCTGTTTACTTTAGCCACATTAAGGGGGCAGTCGTGGCCTAATGTTTAGAGAGTCATACTTGTAACCTAAAGGTCACAGGTTCGAGTCTCAGGTCTGGCAGGGATTGTAGGTGGGGGGAGTGAATTACTAGCGCTCTCTCGACCCTCAATACCACGACCGAGGTGAGACCATTAAGCAAGGCACCAAATCCCCAACTGCACCCCGGGCACCGCAGCATTGGCTGCCGACTGCCCCGGGTGTGTGTTCACAGTGTGTGTGTTTATTCACTTCTCACAGCTGTGTGTGTGTGCACTTGGATGGGTAAAATGCAGAGCACAAATTCCAAGTATGGGTCACCATACTTGGCCACAAGTTACCTCCTTCCTTCCTTCCTTCCTTCCTTCCTTTAGCCGCAAAATTTGCTAACTAGCACATTATTAAGAAAGGCGATTTGCAAAGATGCATAAAAAACCCTTATACTGACTTCTGCACTGGATCACAAATAATTTGCACAAACATTTATTCAGATCAGCAGGCGCATTTCCTACTAAAATGAAAGTAACGTTAATCCTCTGCGTCTTCTGTGGCTCAGATGTCAGGAGTAAATGATGACTACTATGTTCATTATTACATCCAACAACAAAACACCTCAAATCGCTCAATCAGAGACATTCTTGTCTTCCCCTGCACCAGAGTCGACACAATGGTGGTCGGAGTTGTTACGATACATTCACACGAGGCATCGATGACGGAGGGTGTAGCTGAAGCTTTGTGCTGACACGACCGTCATAGTGACAACAGAAAATCACATTACTTTTCTGGTGTCAGCACTAGTATATTTGCATAAGGTGATCTGATTTACTGATGCCTGCGTTGCCGCTTGAAAAAGTTGAAATGTTTTCAACTTCTGTCGCGAGCAACGCCAGTGAAGTGACGCAACAGACCTCAGCAACGCTTGACATTACTCCATTCAAAGTAAACAAGAGGCATTCACGCCCCGTGTGAATGCACCATTACAGCTCAGTCAGGGCGGGTCTAAGGTAAGATGGCCTTGTCAATCAACTATCATGGGAGCGGCCTTGGTCGGTGTGACATCACACAGACAAGAGGTTGAGAATGGCTCAATTTGAAAAAGGGGATATTACTAATAAAGATTAAAAAATACCACTGGTTGGATTTTTATCATTAACTATGATGTGCTAACACACATTTATGTTCAAACAACATGTAAAAGTGAGTTTTGCATCCAATGAGCCCTTTAAACTCTTTTCAGTGTTGAAACTGGCAATTCTTAAAAACGTGCAAATTATAAGCTTTCATGACGGCGCACAGCAGTGGCTAGTAAACTGTCCTGAGCGTCTTTTTAGGCTGGCCTCATCCAGTCCATTGAGATCGCCAGGGCCCCAATGTGAGATTTGAAAAGGGAGAAAAAAAAGTTTGGCAAAGGCGGATTAGAACTCGCGATGATCCCGTCAAAAACAATATGGCACCCATTTTACCATCTACACCACTGGAGTGCTAAGCTAACAATTGTCTTTTATAGTGTTGACTTGCCCAATCACAACTTGGTGGGAGGAGTTAGTGTAAATAGACTCTGCCAACAAGGCGAGCTAACTAACTAAATATTAAACATAGCTAAATGTTGATTGCAGTAGCGAAGCCCGGGTGGGCAATGGGTGGTAATGAGAAGCTGGTAATTTTCCAAATGAATGCTACTTATAAACAATAAAAATAATAAATGTAGAGTGTTAGTATAATATAATAGATTTACTTTAAAATACATTTAACGTAAGATTTCATGGTCAATTACAGGCAGTTTCTTTAAGTTCCCTCTTCCCATAGGTGCATACCATACGCTTGTCAAAATGATAATTCATCATTTTCAGTTAGTCCCACCCGCAATATTATACATAAGGACATAATAGTAAAAAGCGCACATTTGAAAATAGTGAGAGTTGAAAGTTGAAAGCTGAATTTGAAACAAACCTCAGTCTTTAAAAAGTACTGGATATCCAAAATGAAACAAATCTTTTTTAGAACTGAATCTAGAGTGCCTACAAAAGAAACCAGACCACCGGGTGATGAATTTATAGATTGGAAATTTTTAAGCATGTTTAAAGCATCATATTAGCAGAGGTGCAGTGTTTGAAACAGGTGTGTCCTTTGTAGAAAGAAACACATAAACATTGTCCTAAACACTGTTCTCCACAACAAACTGCACACATTTCTACTTTCTTCTTTTACTCTCCTTTGAACACAAACTAACAGAGGAACTTTATTATGAGATCATCTGCGAAACGCTGTAGTCTCAGACTAAGGTAATGCTTTACAGTAAACTTTAGTTAGAGTTAGGTTTTGCTTAACTGATATTAATTAATATTAATAATGAGAATAACGTTTTAAAAATATAACTTTTAGTTAGCTCAGGTATGAATGTTAAGAGTTACAACTTTTAATTTTAATAATGTATTAGTAAATGTTGGTATTAGGGATGCAACAATACAGTTAGTCCATGGTTCAATACGTACCTCGGTTTTTAACCACGGTTTTCGGTTCGGTTCAGATATCTTGCAAAATCTTGTTTGTTTGTTTTTTTGCAACTAATTAACAAAATACTCCTGTAAACCTCTGTACATTGGAAAAAGTGTGGTTTAGTATATGTCTGCTTAATTTTTCTTTTAAAAAGAGGTATTACTTTTTTGATATTTAAGCAAAATAGAATGGGTTTTATTCATACTGGACACCAGAGGGCGCCCTCGTGCAGAAAATCCACATATGCATCAAAGAGGTATCACTGATGACGTTCCGTTCCAGTTTCTCTAAAATGTATAAAGGCTGAATAAAAACCAGATATAACATTAAAAACTTTGAATGATGAAATGTAAGGACAATAAACGCTCGTCTGCAATAATATATGGTTTATCTGTGTTCATTAAGCCAACTTGTGTATTTTCATAAGCCATTGCTAATCGACATAGAATATAAGTGTAAAATTTATTGTCTGCCTCATTCTGTGATAAGAATCCACATCAGATCATATTAGGAAGTTATTTCAAACACTCGACTGATGTTGTGAATTAAAAACAATAGGGATGGGATGATAAATTGTTGCAAGACGAATCGAGAGATGATTCCGCATCGATTCGAGATTTTCCGAACACATCGCAATTCTTTCTCAAATTGATTCTGAACTTAGTTTTGAACAGCAGATGGCACTGCTTGCTTTAGAAACAGCCATGCTCTGCTTGTTTCCAAACACTTACATGCACTTGAACCTGAAATTATCATTTATACAATTTGAAAAGGTTGAAGCAAATTACAAGGGTGTTTACAGTGGGCTGTGTTTACAATAATCTTGGTCATAAGAATTCTGAGCCAAGGAGAAATTACATGATTCAGCACGCACAACGCACAAGTTCTCTTCAGTACTCTTCTTCATGAGCATTTCAGTGTGCGGGTAAAAACTAGATTAGAGCGCCATCTGCTGTTAAAATCTAAGATCAGAATCAATTCCAAAGACAATGGCGATGCATTCGTAAGTTCTCAGAATCGATCCACGAATCAATGTATTGTCCCATCCCTAAAAAACAAGTTATGTTCTTTTATAACTTTTGTTTTTATAACTCTTTTGTTGGACAACAGGTTTAGAAAGGCTTATCATTGCATGCCATTAGAATGGAAGATGCCCTGCGTGTGCTGCTTTTTCAAATATAAGCGCTTCCTTATTTCAGCATGTGAAATCGCTGGCACACATACAGCAAATTCCGAGAGAACCGCAATTCACAAGTGAGTATTAAACCATGAATGTCGTACCGAACGGTTCGATATTTTATTGAGAATTGTGACATCCCTAGTTGGTCTTAAAATTAATGTTAATCAATTCTTTAAAAGTACTGTGTATTGAATCTTTGTGTTGTATTTTCTGTTGGCAATTTGATGCAGTTTTTATAAGATACACTTTGCCCACCCGGTTTCACATGTAGGCCCACCCAGTGCGAAGTATCTGTGTCAAGTGTTTGCTGAGTTTTGGTTCATTTTAGTGAAGTGTTTCAAAAAGGTATGTGTGGAGACTGAGACAGCTGAAAGCGCACCCTGTTTATCTTCTTTATTTTACAAAAGCACAATGTTTTGTTGATATTGTGATTGTACACAAATACAAAATAGACCCTTTACAGATTAAAATTATGTATTACTTTTATGTGTCCAACCAAAAATGAAGGAGCAGTTTAAGTTATTCTCGCTTTTATCTGGAAAATATGCAAGTGCTCCCGTCGGCGTCTTTGCCGACCACAGGCGGTTAAATATTTCTGGCCTCGCCCCTGGTTGATTGACTAATGAATATTAAGCTTTGCAATCGCAGGAATAAATTATATATCCAAATAGAAAACTTATTTTAGATTGTATTAATATTTTATATTACTGTTTTTACTATGTTTATGATCACACAAATACAGCCTTGGTGAACGTAAGAGACTTTCAAAATCATTTTTAAAAATCTTACAGATCACAAATGTTTCAATGGTAGTGTCTATGATGTTTTAATGTTTCATACTCGTATAAAAAATTGAAAATGACTATCAAATGACTATCAGTACTGATGAATCCTGACGTGGGATTGTGATTTAAATTTGCCTTAAAATCACAATCCCACATCCGTTTGCTGATATGTTTCAGTGTCTGCTATATCCATCTGGTGCAGTTTGTGTTAAAATATGTATAAATGTATAACAGTGTTTTTCAGAATCCACTCTCTGTTTCTCATGCAAGATTGACACAGAAATAAGTGGAAGTTGCTGAGAAATATGCATTACACATTCCACTGAAAAAGTAATATGCATGTGATTGTTTAAAGTGGTACACGGAGGAGCTTGTCTCTAGACCAGAAGAGTAGCAGAGGTAGGAAAAGCAATATGAAGGTACATCCATCATTTCTACTCTTCTCGGTTACAGATAGACCAAACACGAAGGAAAGTTTGGGTGGCTAATCTACCCAGACTTCATTCAATTTACTGCAGCAGCTTGATAATTCTTCAGATTTATTAAAGTAAGCCATCCTCATAGTCAAGCAGTCTGTTTTATCTGCCTATGAACTACATAGAAAAACAAAATGTATTTGAAAAGAACATCAGAACAACAGTTAAATGAGGCTTTGTGTGTTTTTCTTAATTTCTTGCAAGTCTTGCAAATTCATATAGAAAGTTGAAAGTGAAATACTATAGCCATTTTCATATATCACCCCAAAGGTCCTCACAATGCATAAAATATGCACATCGTTAACAAATTCCACTTAGAGGTACCTAGATATATTGTGCCGTGCATTTGTGTGAAATGCAAAAAATAACCACAAACCATATCACAGTTTTTTGAGCTATTCTCAGCTTTTGCCGAATGAGGTGAATGCAATTCATGCGCCGTCATTATTCATATCTCTCTCTTTTGTGTGAGCCCAGTTTGCATCTCCAGGCATGACAACAAAATAAAACAGAATGTGTAAAGGCTAAGTCTGGAAAGATTTATTTTGTGTGCACAATATCAGGTGACCCTTCGGTGAGGGAGGCCAAATTCAGAAAGTACTAGTGAGCTGTAATGAAATATCTAACCAGATTTTCCCTTTTCTCATTGTGAGACAGGAGTAGAGAGAGTAGGAGTGGAGCGTCGACATTTCTGACCTAGATAGAGCTGAGTGGAGGCAGAATGGAAGGGCTTTGATTAAAAAGGCCGCTGCAAGGCAATGTCGAGCCCGAGATTAGTCAAGACGCTTGAGCGGCAGTTGATGTCTATTCTGAGTCTCCCTTATTCGCTCTCTCATTCTGCCTCGCTCTTTCTGTCTGAGGCCTTTCATTCACCCTAAGTGCAAATGTCATCTCATATGCAAAAAGCATTACGCGCTCGGAGAATGTTTTGCAGGCTGTTGTCTGTGTTACTGGCAAAGAAGATTTTGTTGAAGGAAACAGATAACATTTCTGTTCACTTTAATTACGCTGGTGCGCACAGCTGTTAAAATGATGGTTCACCCCAAAATAAAAACTGTCTTCATGTACTAACTCTCATATTGCTCCAGAGCTGTATGACTTGCTTTCTTCCGCCGGAACATGAAAGGAGATAATTGGAAGACTGTTTCCTTTATTTTTGTGCACTTATGATTGAATGGGAACTGAAGCTTTCAAGCTTCAAAAAAAGGGCACAGGCGCACCTTAAAAGCATCATAAAAGAGGTCAATATGATACATTTCTCTAAAAATGGGTTTGTTACATTCAAGAGCTATTTCTGCTTGATTTAACCCATGAATATTAGTTTTGTTGGTATAAATTATTGAATTTGTTGATTGAGCAATATTAAACAATATTAAACAAAACATTCAGACTATTATTTAGTTAGTTAGTTAGTTTATTTATTTTCAGTATGATGTTAAAATTTAAGTCAAGTTTATCGTTCTAATCATGAACGTTTGTGATAAAAAGTATAGCAAAGTCAAATTGCAAGGAACAAAATGTTCACTGTTTTATTTTATTTTATTTTATTTTATTTTATTTTATTTTATTTTATTTTATTTTATTTTATTTTATTTTATTTTATTTTATTTTATTATTTCCTGTCCTAAGTAAAATAAATGAGGGTTAGGTTTGCTTTTTCTTTTTCTTTTTCTTTCTTTTTATTTTATTTATTTATTTTTTTTTTAATGTTTTATTTTAAGCAATGTTTTGTAATCCTGTAAGGTACCTAACCTTTGAGCACTGTAATCTTACAGTTATGTTTTACGGTAAGTGCCAATAAGTGCCAGACAGAGTAGATATGGACAGAATTATTCAATTTCAGTTAGTGACCTTGTTCGAAATCTTGTGCTTGACACTGTCGTGCATATTTCAGGAGGCATGATTAAAAGATTGCAACATTGCAAAAGAACATGTCAAATTGCATCAACTTCAAGGTGTAACCCTGGGACTTGAGTGCTGTTTACTGTGAGTATAATAATATGTGCAGAGTCACTTCAATGGATATATTTCATGTCTATCATGTTTTAAAAGCCTTCACATCATATGTTCTCAAGAGATTACAAATATACATGTACCAGGTTAAAACAGTTGTATAGTATATAATAAATATGTAATAATAAAGTTATTACACATGTATAAGAATTGTCTCTGCAGTCCAAAGCATACTGCTTGTACATGCATTTCTTTATTCGATGTGTTAAATGACTTAAACCGAGTGCAGATATTTATAGTTTCCATTCAAGGTTGGTTTACCCTATCAGTATGTTGTTTATTTATTTTTTTTTTTTTACTGAATGACTAACTGGGTTGATAATTTAGGGTGGCATCATTAATTACACTCAATTAGATAAGCAGATGGTCGATTCAGTGGTGGGAATGTGGGACTTTATCATTAACTTCAGTGGTGACTTTAAAGGTGGATTGTGCTGGAAGCAAAGCTTCTGATGTGACAAGCCGCAGCAGCTAAATAGTTTTAGATAAAATTTACACCCAAAACTTCATTCAGATAAATACAGTTAATTGCCTGACTAACTGCTAAGCTCTCATTCACATCGTCTGAATTTGCTGTGAAATGAAAACACAGCGGCAGGATATTGCTGTGAAGCTACTGTGAAATTGAAGCTTGTTAAAATATAGTAAAAAGGTTTTTACACTACAAGCTATTAACACAAAATAAAGGTACACTGATCACAAGCAAATGCTACTAATAACACTTAACATCACTACTTCTATTGTCAGTCACCAACACAGTCTGTTGATTAATTGTGAATAAAAAATGTTATCATAATCTGTAGTAGAGAGAAAACAGTTCTGAATTTAAATAATAAAATGTAGCTACAGTTGAGGTCAAAAGCTTACATCCCCCTTTCAGAATCAAACACTCGCTGATGCTCCAGAAGGAAACATGATTCATTAAGAACGGGGGGTGAAAACTTTTTACATTTAAAAATCAGGTTAAATTTAACTTTTTTTTTTTTTTTTTTTTTTTTTTAATTCTAGTAAACATATAAGTATGTTCTGTAGCTTCTGAACGGAAGCATTAAAAAAAAAAAAAAAAAAATAGGCAAACTAAGAAAAATGTATACATTTCCATTCTGTTTAAAAGTTTTCACCCCCTAGCTCATAATGCAGGTTTTTTTTTTTTTTTTTTTTTTTTCTTCTGGAGCATCAGTGAGCATTTGAACTTTCTGTAATAGCTGCATATGAGTCCCTTAGTTGTCCTCAGTGTGAAAAGATGAATGTTACAATCATAATGTCATTGTTAGAAATCAAAGACTTTGTGGGACCTGAAGGCTTTTTTTCTGAAGAACAGCAGACAGTTTAACTGTTCAGGACAAACAACCGACTCACAATCAACTATCACTAAAAAAACAAAACAAACAAAAAAAAAACAGCTGTGGATCATTCAGGTAAGAACACAGTATTAACAATTAGAGTTGTCAAAAGGTACCGGGTTCGGTACTTCCGGTACTGAAATTTTAAAAACGTCCATTTCCCGCTCACATTTGAGCGCTGTTGAGCCGACATTTAAACATCGCTGACTGGCCATAGTGTTCACGCGCTCAACAGACATGACTGTGATTGGCTACAATGATAAGCGCTTCATGCTCCTCACCGAGCGCTCACATATAAGCACAACGGAAGCGTTTTAAAGCCGCGTGTGTCAGCGGATCCCTAATACATCTGCATATAGACTGATCCGCT
>JAHKKF010508890.1:0-11181 GCA_019740295.1 Labeo calbasu
TCAGATTTGACTTTTCTTCTCTGTTTTTTTGTATTGTTCCAATGCAAACCAAAAAAATATACATGTGAGTACCAAAACATTTGCAACTGCAACAATTTTCTGAGAGAAGGGTTGCATTTTCTGACAGAATTGCAAGGGTGCCAATATTTTTAGCCATGACTGTATATGCATTGGTCAGTGGCAATAACAAAAACAATTGTTTGCTTTGGCTATTGGAGAAAATTTCTTATACAACACTGCAGACCACTGTTACCTGTTGAACTGCTCGCGAAATCGTTCCCTGTGTCCTAACAGAGCGTCCACTGGTATTCCTGTGACACAGATACACAGCGATGTTGAGCTCAATGAAAATGATGCATATAAATAAAGAGAGCAGCATGTAAACAGCAAGACTTACGGCTGTGTAGCTTAAACAAGAGCTTAACCAGGAAATGGTAGAGCAGACCGCAGTCCTGGATGACGAGAACCAGCGGTGCCAGACGGCACTGACCCACTGGGGTGGTAGAGCTGGTGGAGTTGGACTCCATTTGCCGGAAAACTGCATTTAAAAGTACAAAATATTTATTATACACACACTATCATCTCTAATGCTCACCTAGCCTGCATTTATTTGATCAAAAATACAGTAAAAACAAAAATATTGTGAAATATTATTATTATTATTTAAAATAACTGTTTTCTATTTGAATATATTTTTAAATGTAATTTATTCCTGTGATGCAATGCTGAATTTTCAGCATCATTACTCCAGTCGTCAGTGTTACATGCTACTTATTATTTATTAAAATTTTGTGCAATTTATGTTACTCGTTTTCCAGGATTCTTTAATGTGTAGAAAGTTAAAAGAAAAACAGAATTTGAAATCTTCCGTAACATTATAAATGTCTGTACTGTCACTTTTGATCAATTTAATGTGTCATTGATAAATTAAATTATTAAAAGCATTTATTTGGGTTAGATTAGAAACAAAAAACATTATGCTTACCTGTTTCTTGCAGCTTTAAAGCTGCTTCCATGTACTCCAGAACCTCACCTGTCATGTCAAACCTGTATAAATAATAATCATGAGTATTAATTACTCGCTTAATAACAGATTATTCAAGCCCACTAAAATCCCTAATAATGCACTTACACTTTGTTGATATCAGTGGCGATGGCTTTATCAAGAACTTGTTCAGGAGCTTCAAGGTTTGGTGGGATTTCCAGATGCTATGGTGGAAACATGATAAATACATACATTTTATATTTTTAATGTATGTGTGTGTATATATATATATATATTTTTTTTTTTTTTAAACTCAAATGTTAATGACTGAAACATTAAACTTACCTTTAAATGGAAATCGATTTTACTACACAGCAGCTTGGCATACAGTGCAACAATATGCCCATATCTATCATGCAGATTCCCCTAAAACACAGCAAACACATACAGAATTTAAGTTGAAAGATTCCCATGAAAGATTAATGTGATGATGCAAATGACTTGCTCAATAAAAAAACATCAAGATCATTTTGACACACACCCATAATGTTCCCATCTGTCTAATGCTTGCGGTGTGACCTCTGCTGTCTCGTAAAGTCTACAACAAAGTCAAAAAATTATATATGTGGGTGCATTTTAGACAAATAAAGTCAACTGAAGGTCATTTTCATCTGATGATATTGTGGTAGACGGGACTGACGTTAGGATGGCCATCTCGTAGCAGTTTGTGCACCACGTGGCAGAACTTCCAGCTGAGGATGGCGTTACTGGACAGCGGCAGACTCACGGCATGAGACCAGAATGTGACGGCACCGCCTTCCTTATGCGTGCCTAAAATGATATCTGTGCCAAAGTTAAGGACAATGTACTGGTCCAGATGATATATAGCAAAGACGATTCATAGCATTTGGCTACTGGCAATTAAAGGCCTGAATTTTTTCTTCCAGCTCTTTATATGAAGTTGGAAATATATACACTACTGATTCATCTTTGTAAATGTTAGTTAATAAAAATACAGTTGTTCATTGTTAGCTCACAGTGCATTAACCAATGTTAACAAACATAAACTTGTGATCTAAATTAAAGAAATGCTGCATTAAACCAATACTAAAGAATACTGCGTCCATATTTCTCTTTGATAGGGGCCTCCACATTGGTGATGGATTTGGTGATGCTTTGAAGCTGTAAAGCAGATTAAATGGAGATATAACATCATTAATAAACACAATAAACAATGCACAATTTCATGTAAATGAATATGACTGTTCAAAATATTAAATAATACACATCACAATGAAGAGAAGCACAAATTAATAACTGTAGCCAGGATGATGATCTGAGTCTGTTCTTACATGTGTTTAACATTACAAATAGCAGTTTAGGTATAGTATCAGTTATTGGTAATATAATAATACAATACCATATTCATACCATGGTATTTACATGGTACCCTAAAAAGAAATAATATCATGATACATATCCAAAAAAATATATTCTACAGAACTGGTGCAAACTGCTGTCCCACAACCAAAAAAAACCACATTTAAAAAGCATTTAAGTATTCAAATCTTAGATGTTTACTAAGATCCTTCCACTATCTATAGAAACAAACAATAATATTTAAAATATCAGTAAGCTTAATATATATAAAATTATCACTTAGTGGGTAGTGTACTTTAATTCTGAGGTGGCTGTCTTGAACCCTAAACTTTTCAACTTTTTCAACTTGAAAATGATATTTAAATAATTTTTGCGTTTTAATCCATTGTTTTTTTTTTTAAATGTCTTTTTCATTATGTACAAGATGTGAGTAGATAGACCCTGTCATTTTGAGGTAATGTGTTCAAAAGTCTGAAAAATCTGTGTAACATTAAGGAACCGAACACCTTTTTTGGGAGCTATTCCGAAACATTTAGTTTTTTATAAGTGTATTGTGTTCAGAACTGTGCTAGCTAACCATGTGCTGATTAGCATCTTGAGCTAGGTTCAAAAGTATCTAAAATTGTCACTACCGAAACATTTGGTGGCGTTTTGGTAGTGACATCATTGTTTTTTGGGGTGTTATTCCATAAAATGGTGTCTGATAGTTTTTGGTTCAGTGTATATTCAAACTAATGAATTCTTAACTTTGAAATCAGTATGATCAACTTTTTTGCATTTTGCAAATAAAAAATTTATTCAAAGTACAACAGATCTCATAAATTACGCTTGAAATATTGTTAAAAATGTAACTTTTATTGATTTAACTCTTAAAACTCTTTAATAAAATAGCAAGTTGTTAGCAAAATCTTAATAAGTGAATATAACCCTTCTTATTAAATTACTATTCCTGTGTTTCGATAGTGACACATTTAGGGAGAGGAAACATATTCCAAAACTTCCCGAAAATAAAATATGAGAATTAACTGCACATTAAATGTGTACCTTGGATATTAAACAATATGCATACACGCAAAATTTGTGGAAAAAGACATTTTTTTTCAAGATGTTTCCAACACTGTAGAATGGCCCATATATTACTATGGTAAAAGACATTACCATGGTACAAATCTAAACTACTTCTAGATTACAATGCTACACTTCCATACAAAACATTTTGGACTTGTACTGTGGCACATGTACAAAAAAAAAAAAAAAAAAGATGATGGAAATAAACTGACTGTTATATCAGGCCTAAAAACAATTACTGTATTAATTATTACTGTAGAACATACCCAGAAACATTTTTTACCGTGCTACATGGCATTATAATATATCTATATCTATATCTATATCTATATATATTTAAAAAAAAAAAAAAAAAAAACAAGAAATGTAAATCAAAACATTGTATTACAACATAATGGCGCTCATTTTTAGGCGACACATGACGTAACGTATATACAATCTCGCGGGGATTCGAAGCGATCTAACGTGACATGTTTTCTGTCATATTGCTTTATTTTATTGTTGAAACAAAAATAAATGAAAACACCCCAATAAATAAATAAATTAAAAAAACGCGACCACTAAATATCCAATACTCATTGAATGCAATAAATCTCACCTGAAGTTTGACGAATTGCTCCTTTTGCGCAGCTAAAGCCTTTTCAGATTTATCCGTTTTCTCGTTTTTCTTCGATTCGGTTTTCTTTGAGGCCATGTTTAACTCCTTCCTCAGATGAAGCCAGATGTACAAATGATCGACTGAGTCGCGACACACACACACCTGAGATCTACCTGTCACGTCAACGAGTCACACACAGGTGAGTTTCTTCACACGCTCTGTAAACAACCTTTACTCAATCTGAATTTGCATTTCAGTCAAAAAAAAAAAAAAAAAAAAATTCCAACTAATACATGAAGTACTTATTTTTATAAACAGAAAAAATACAAATAAACACTAAAATAAGTACATCACTCAAAATAACCCTTGAAAAAAAAGGTAATGACTGCATGTAAAGACCTTTATTCTTTCAAATGTCCTGAGATGAGAATAATCTGCCTTTCAGTGGCTTTTGAAAGGGCTGATGGCTTCTTGTCCTTACAGTGAGAGCAAAACTGCATTTCAGGTGTAAAAAAACAATGATCTAGACAAGAGCCACATCACAGTTCATTATCTTTGCAAGCAAACAGGTTCGATGACAGCGAAACTGGAATGACAAAAAACAACCAGCACCATTGTGTCATCTTGTAGGACAGGTTTAACACTTGAAGAAAGAAGTTTATAAATAACAACAGTCTTTACATTGCTCAGAGGTAGTGCTTTTGTAGGAGTAATCAATAATGCTTATTTTTGTGCACACATCATAAAAGTACATTTTGATAAAAATATATAACAAGAATCTGCTTGTTAGCTCCACAAAACTCCTCTTTGGTTGCCAAAAACTGATTTATTTTCCGAAGCATTGAGAGGAGATGGTAGTAAATTGGAATTTGTTGCTTCTCATGGCTTTATGGACCACATTACTTGCTTCCTTGTTGCAGATGTGGGCTGCTTTCACTCTGGGAGTCAGTTTCCTTTAGGACAATAAGGAGAAAATACCATTTAGTTGCAGTTTCATCTATGCTTCAAACTGTTATGTAAATGAGTCTTGTGATGTAATGGATACCCCACGTGTTTGGCTGCCCTCCTGGCTATGGGTGAAGGTTTGGGAGTGGCTGCCATTGCCATGGTTTCTTTGGAGGTGACGACCGGCGTCGCAGTTCGTTGGGCTCTGAGGTTTTTTCGGGCTGACAGATTTCTTAGTAGAGCTTTCCAAACTTGCCACCATTTCCTGAGACTCAGCCAGCAGACGCTGTAACCGTGTTGTGGATGACCTGTAGCCTTCCTGTGCGAGATGCAAACATACATACAATAAAGCTAGAGGTTAACGCTGAATCCTTCATTCAAACACACATAAAACAGGCATCTGGACGAAGAGAAATAATGTTTTTCATTACATTCAATATGACTAATAATAATAATAATAATAGTAATAAGTTATTATTACCTAAATTGTGGAAATTAAATATAATACTATTGCAATAATATTACTGTACAGTAAAAATATGTATTTATTAATTGGAAACATTACTGATATTATTTTATTTATGTATTATTTAAATAATAAAAATTAAATTTATAAAGAAATATTTTACTATTGAAACAATTATAATGTACTATACAAAATGAGTAATTAATAATGAAATATTTTACTTTTGCAATAATCCTAATGTACTGTTAAAAATGTGTATTTTTAATTGAAAAAGCTTTATTAATATTATTATTAATTAAAATAAGATTTGTAATTTATTGTTATTAAAATTATATAAATCAGATCATTAAAGTATTTTACTATTGCAACAACACTGCAAAAAATAAATATAAAACAACGATATTATTAAAATACTATTTTAATTCATTTAAATGATAACAAAATAGACATTGCTATTGCAATGATACCACGGTACTGTGCAAAATGAGCATTTAATAATGAAATATTTAAAATATGTAAAAATGTGCATTATTAATTGGAAACATTATTAATATTATTATTAATCAAAATACTCATTTTAATTTATTGTCATTTAAATGATAAACATTACATAATTAAAAAATTATTCCAATAACGCTGCACAAAATAAACATAACACAATATTACTTAAAATTCTATTTTAATTTATTATTTAAGTTGTAAAAATTAAATAAAGAAATGTATTGTTATTGCAATTACACTAATGTACTGTACAAAATTTGTATTTAATAATAATAATAATATTATTATTTAAATTATAAAAATTAAAAGAAAGAAATAATATAAATGTATTACTACTGCAACAATTCTATTGTACTATACAAAATTGAGTATTTAATAATGATATTAATTGGATATAAATTTTTAATTTATTGTTACTTAAATTATAAAAATTAAATTAAACTTTTCGGGTAGGAAAATATAAAAATCCACATCTTTTTCTGTATAAATACAGAAAAATCACATTCCTGATAAAAAATATATGTATGTAAAGTGTTTATTAAGGTACCTCATTGCCGTGGCGAGCTACATCACTGGCACAGAGTTCAATGCTTAGCGTAGAATCGGGTAAACAGACGGAGCTTCGCCTACTTCTGTGAGAGGGGGAGGGGCAATCCAGATGAAGAAGGCTCAGATCTGCCGTGCTAGTTAACAAAGAGAAAGCCACGGTTAACATCAGTCCAGCAAACTTAGCATTGTTTTTTTTTTGCATGCTCAATCCTAAAATATACCTACATAAAATCTGCAACTGGAAAAAGCATTTGCCACATGCATACATGTAAATGCTTTTATCCAAATATGGGGCAAAAAACAAGCAACTTTGATTCATTGGAGTTTCTGTACAAACCTATGACTACAACCTAACTCGCAAGATGTTTTAATAACACTAGAGAAGCCTACCAAGAGATTCTTGGACTGATATCCACATCGACAACACAGACAGGAGTTCCTGTCTCTGAATCATAGTCAATGACAGCCATTAAATCCACGTCAGCTCTAGTGTCAGAACACACTGCCTGACTCTGTGGATCTTCTGATGGGCTGTCAGCGTTATCACAGCAGAGAGACTGGGATGACAACTCAGCACAGTTGTTCGCTCTTTTCTTAAATTCCTTCTTGGGTGATTCGTGTCCAGTGATGTCACACTGGCTAGTTGCACAGCTGTTCTTAACGGGCGTGATGTTGGCGCCTGAGCAACTTTCCTCTATGGCTGACTGCTCTGCGACTTCATGGTTTGTGGCTCTCAAAGCTGCACCAACGTCATGTTCAAAGTCAGTCTGCGTTTCCATTTCAACGCAAGGATGCTGCATTAAAACCGGTGGGGCATTTCCGCTTGTGCTGTGGCACAGGGTGGACATTACCCCTGTTTCTAGTTCTGTCCCTTCCTGATGATCACTGTATTTTAGCACATGACTGTCTCCTAAACCAGAATCAGCCCTACAAACACAATAACACTCATAACTCAAGACGTCTAGACCAGGGTTATTATTATCAACTAAAACTGAAATAAAATGTAAAAATTACTAACTGGGAATGAATACAAAATAAAAATGCAAACTAAAAACTGAAATAAACAAATGAAATAAAAATAAACCTAAATAAAATGAAACCTTTATAGTAATATTGAAAACAAATTAAAATTATAGAAAATATTACAAATCAAAGTTAATTAAAAATAAAATTTCTATCTGGAAATCAATAAAAGCTAAATAAACTAAAACTGTAATAACAATATATTAAACCTAAATAGTAATATTTTAATAAAACAATGACAAAACTACTATAACAAAATGTTTACAATATTACTAAAAACACTAACATTTCTAAAAAATAAACTAAAATTAAAATAAAAACTGAGCACATCAAATCTAAGAATAAAAACTAATTCAAAAATACAATCACTAACTGAAATAAAAATATATTAAACTTTATTAGTAATATTCAAAAAAACATAGTAACAACAGAAGTATTGTAACAAAATATCTATATAACATCTATATAACAATATTTCTAAAAATGAAACTAAAATTAAAATAAAAACATAAAATATAAAAATAAGAGAAAATTCAATATATTAAAAAAATAATAAAATATATATTTAAAATATTAATAACATATATAAATAAAATATTAATAATAAAATTAAATAAAATTAAAAATAAATAATAACACTGGTCTTGACAGTGGCTGAAATAAGCAATTTAATTTAAAAAAACAGCACATTGGAGATGCCCACCTCTCCCGTGACCTTTGACCCTCTTGATGTCGGAGTGCCTCTCTGGCGCTCTCCAAGTTCAATTTTAGCAGCTGGAGGTCATTCTGCTGGTTTTCACACACCTGTCATAAACACATGCAATAATCATAACCCTATTAATCATTTATTATATGCTGAAGCAAATCCTAACCAATCAGAACACATCTGATGCATTTAAGTACTGGTTAGGATACGGCTATATGCTAAATATCAAATACTTTAATTGCTTCAAGAAGAAATTGCTTTCAGAGTGGACACACATCTTTGACTACATCACATCAGCATTATTTATTTGTCAGAGTATAAAACGACCTGTCATAAATACATAAATACAAAAATATCTCCGCTAAACAACAGTTTTGTTACTTAAAAATAAAAGAAATGTTAACTGAAATCAAAAAATATAAAAATAAAACCTTAAACCTTGATTTTATTTAATCATATTGCCAAGACACTCATTCTCATTTTCTTTAAGTTTAACTTGAAATATTAAAAGAACTAAAACAGAAATAAAAAATAAATAAATAAATAAAAATAAATAAATAAGACAAACATACACAACAAAATTACTAAAAATTTAATTAAAATTAAATTAGAAATAGAAAATATACAAAATTAACGAATTCTAAATATTAATAAAAACTTTAATAGCATCTCAGTAATAACGCTTGGTTACAGTCTGTTCTTATTAGACTGCAGGCGTCATTTTAGAAGAAACCACAACCATGTTAAAACCACTAAGTCATGGAAAAGGAATGCAGGAAGTCTTACAAGCATGCCGAAATACCGGAAAAACTGCTCTGGAAGAACAAATGGGAAGGAAAGAGATTTCTAAAAATGAACGCTGGCTGGCATTGGATGATGTAAAGAGAGGGAGTTTTAAAAGACAGTACCTGTCGCAGACAGAGCAGCTCAGATTCGGCTCGAATTTGTTTTGATCGGGAAAGTTCAAGTAATTCATCCCTCCAGCTCTTCTCTTCATCTGGGAAACAGACACAACAACTCCATTAATTTAAAACAGTAAGCCTAAACGCTCATGAAAAGACTATAAAGTTGTTTCTGCACCAGTCAGTGTGTTTAGGCATCACTGCTGTTTATGATCAGTTTTTAACAGATGCAGTCTACGGCTCTTTTCTGAACCCTTTCAGAGATCTCAAACATGACTTTTTTTTAAAAACAAATTTTCTTTTTTTGGCATTAATAAAAAACATTAATTTAAAAATATTTATTGACAATTTAAAACCTTTTTGAACATATTTTCCAAAACACATTTTTAATAATCTCACAGACAATACATTTTGAAATATTTATTTATGCACAGTTTCTTAAAAATAATAGAGTGCCTCGCTGTCGACATACGTAAGCAAAAAGATGGTTTCCCAATACTTCAGGCCTGATGAAAAGCTAATTAAATCATAAAAATGTAAAATTAAAATAAATATTTTTAAAACAAAAATATGTCTTAAAATATTTTTAAAGTTACATTTTTAAAGTTAAAAATATATTTAAATATATTAAAAAAGATGAAATAATGTAAATGTTCATCTGCATGTCATGTGACTAATAAACAACATAAAAAAAAAACAGTAAACATGCAAATTTGCTCTTAAATTATTGAAATTTAAAAGAGCACTTAAGTAAATATTTCAGGTACTCAACTACTCAAAAAAAGCTTGCAAAAAAAAAGTCCAACAGAACCAGATGTTAACATTTTTCTACAAACCAAATAGTCTAATAAAACCAGACACACGTGTGTGTGCATGTGTATTTAATTAAATCACTTTCAGTGCTGAACAAAAATGCATATTTTTAGTTGCATCAAACTGCAAACTGTATAATCAGTGATGGATATCTGCAATGTTTGGGTCAGAAGCATGCTTATGATGAGCCTGCATGTGACCCTGGACCACAAAACCAGTCATCATCTCAAATATCAGCTGAATAAATAAGCTTTCCATTGATGTATGGTTTGTTAGGATAGGACAAAATCAAAATATTAAGAAAATCGCCTTAAAGTTGTCCAAATGAAGTTGTTAGCAATGCGTATTACTAATCAAAAATTAAGTTTTGATATATTTACGGTAGGAAATTTACTAAATATCTTCATGGAACATGATCTTAATATCCTAATGATTTTAGGCATAAAAGAAAAAATTATCATTTTGACCCGTACAATTTCATGTTGGTAGGGGTGTGACGAGACACGAGACTGGGTTCACGAGAACAAAATGAGATTTTTAAACGTTTCTTAAGAAATCCTCAATGATGAAACATATAGGGAAAATAGTCTTTTAATCAACTGAAAAAGACAAAATGCAAAAAAAATGTAGGTGCATTTTGAACTTTATGAAATTAAACTTCTATTTTAATGAATTATATGCAGTAATAAACAACATTAAAACAAGAGCTTCACAATTCTGGATAAATTCAGAATCCCAGTTGTTTTTAGTAAATTGGAGACCATGATTCTCTCACGATTCTGGAGAAAAAAGATTAGAAAACAAAACAAAATAATGTAATTTACTAGTGGTTCTAATAAACTGTTCATTGCTTAAGTCTTTTAAAAACATATTAATTTAAACAAAACAAAAAAAAAAAAAACATTTAATGAAGGAGTCAGTCATTTCATTAAGACTTGTTAGACTATGGAAATCTTCAGACTGAATGATTCAATGACATACTTTTTTTTAAACGGGCAGTTGTCGCCACCTCCTGGCGGAAGAGGATAAGCGTTACAATACATACAAGTGTTAAGACACTTTCATTTTGATCGCTAATGTAGACAATAAGTGTTTATACCCAAACTATAAACTTTTATTCCAGTATTTCTTATATTTAAATGTCTGTAACACAGAAATAATGATTATAATGTGGTTGAAAAGACTGTTTGTGTTGCTCTTTCTGCGTTCATATTTACCCTGACCCTCTGATTCATTAACATGGGC
>JAHKKF010508895.1:0-21685 GCA_019740295.1 Labeo calbasu
ATATATATATATATATATATACATACATATATATATATATATATGTGTGTGTGTGTGTGTGTGTGTGTGTGCGTGTGTGCGTGTTGTATATTTGTAGCAATAGCCGAAAATACATTGTATGGGTCAAAATTATAGATTTTTCTTTTATGCCAAAAATCATTAGGAAATTAAGTAAAAATCATGATCCATGAAGACATTTTTTTAATTTTCCACTGTAAATATATCAATTTTTGAAAAAAAAAAAAAAACATTTATTTGTAATATTCATTATTAAGAACTTCATTTGGACAACTTTTAAGGCGATTTTCTCAATATTTAAATTTTTTTTGCACCCTCAGATTCCAGATATTTAAATAGTTACAAACCATACATCCGTGGAAATTTTTTTAATATTATTTTTTTTTATTTATTCAGCTTTCAGATGATGTATAAATCTCAATTTTCAAAACTGACCCTTATTAGTGGTTTTGTGGTCCAGGGTCACATATATACATTATATATATATATATATATATATATATATATATATATATACACACACATATATATATACACACACATATATATATACACACACACATGCATGCATGTATATATTAAAGAAAAATATTTTAGATTTATATATAAAATATGTATATTTATATATAACCTAAACTACATACAAGTACAAATATACATACATATAAATATTTTTTACATATATATACACATGTATGCCTGTGTATTTTTATATACTTAATAAACATACACAGTAAACACACATATAGTATGCAAACATAAACTCTTATTTTGGATGCGATTAATCGCGATTAATTGTTTGACAGCCATAAATATAATATAATATAATATAATATAATATAATATAATATAATATAACATAACATAACATAACATAACATAACATAACAATATATAATACTTGTGATTTTATTATTTAGAATGAAAATTACTATCACAACCAAATTACTTTTTAGCAAACAGTTGTGTCAGACAGAAACTATTTCGCATTCCGCTTGTCTGAACTTGTAGAAATGTTGAAAGACGTAAGAAGTCACAAAAATCATCCATTCACAGCATGTATTCACACAGAAAGAGTAGAGTAAACATATCATCTGAAGTTCACACACTAAATAATGGCAAAGCTAAACATGATATTTGTTTTATTGGTTTTGTGTGAAATCTTTTAATTGTACTGATCCAATTTTCTAATCATTGTTTTGTAATTATTAACTTGAAAATGTTGTTTAATTCAATGTTTTAAAGCAGTTTATGACTGAAAATAGTTTCTTAAAGGAATAGTTCTTCCAAAAATGAAAATTCTATCATTTATTTCTCACCCTCATGTCGTTCCAAACCCGTAAGACTTTTGTTCATCTTCAGAACACAAATTAAGATATTTTTGATGCTTTCTGACCCTGCATAGACAGCAACGCAACTGACACGTTCAAGGCCCAGAAAGGTAGTGAGGACATCGTGATCCATGTGACATCAATGGTTCAATTATAATGTTTTGAAGCTATAAGAAGACTTTTTGTGTACAAACAAAACCACACGCATGCGTCGTGATACTCTTGTGAATTCTTGTAGTTTCATAACATTACGGTTGAACCACTGATGTCACATGGACCATTTTAATGATATCCTTACTAGCTTTCTAGGCCTTGAACATTTCAGTTGCACTGCCGTCTATGAAGGGTCAGAAAACTCTCGGATTTCATCAACAATATCTTAATTTGTGTTCTGAAGATGAACAAAGGTCTTACTGGTTCGGAACGACATGAGAGTGAGAAATGAATGACAGAATTTTCATTTTTGAGTAAACTAACCCTTTACATAGACACAAAAAAAGCTAAAGAGCCCACCCCAATTCCCATGTCATTCTAGACCACAAACATGGCTTCAACTCATCAATTTTGAGCATTTTACTATCAACTGGGTTAAAAATCATTAAAAAAAAACTATTAGCACATGATCTAAGGTATAACCCTTCTCTGTAGCATAACCAGTGCAAGACAAGTTACACAGCAAAGTTGAATTTCAAACAAACCCCTAACCCTAAATATGAATAACAGTAATAGTGGCATCAAACCAGAATCCACGCAAGTCAGCGAAGGCGCTGCGCTCGCTTCTATTAGCGTTCTCCTGGACACAGCAGGGGATAATCTCTCAATCAGCGTAATGAGGAAATATATACGGTTTGATCCCAGCAGCTGACGCCTGGCCTCAAGACCAATTTACCTTTTAAATCCTAAAAGAACTTTTTCTGCCATTACACTATCCTTCAAAGAGAGAGGGGTTCAAATCCTCCCACAAACCTTGATTTATTTCCCCTGTTGGACGTCTCTTCTTTGTTTTAATTAAAGCAAATTCTGCTGAGGGCGAGTCGCGCGAAGGCCGAAGGGAATTTTTCTAATTATTGTACCCATCGAGACGGAATCTGGGGTGATTAAAAAAAGCAGCACTTTCCAAGACGTCATATATGACCGCGATCGGAGCGGCTCCGCGGTTTTGTTTGTGTGCGAATTAAAAGGATTTTCCTAAACCGTAAAACAACCTTGGCTCTAATGAAGATCTCGCACCGAAGATGATTCTACCCCCAGGATGAGGCTTGTTTCAAGCGTACCATATTTCAAAGCGCAATACAAGTGAGATAAAAGCATTCGCAGCCTGCTTGATTTACTGCCCAGCATATTAAAAACTACATTGATTCATTAATATGTAAACTGCCTCGGTGTCATTAATATTGGGGGTTGGAGAGGCCAGGCTAAAGCCGTGGTTCCTCGGACCTGTGTAGATTGGGTTCAGGGCTTCCATTTCAACTGGGCCCCTCACCTTTGTTCTCTTCCTGTCCCAAGGGTAAGCGAGGCGAATAAATATGCTTGATTACTCACGGTACACTCCCATCAAGAGACAAATGTATGCAATTATTTGAGCATCTCACGCAGCCTTAAGATAAATGGAATTAAACATGATGCTACCTCCTTCATGATGAGCGCTAAGATTGGGTTAGAAATGTCACGTAATATTTTACAAAATGACATTTGCCTGCCGTTTCTCTGATGCTTTAGTATTTCCGACGCACAAAGAGAGCACTTTATGGCGCTGGAGCTAATTGAAGTGTGTTCTATACCCAGAGATGAAATTACATTCCGTTCATATTTGAAGTCTTTTCAACAGATGAATTCTTTGCATTCATTACATAGAAGGTGAAACTGATCAAAACAGCAAATTGTGAAATAAGAGGCCGCTATACAGATAAT
The DNA here is from genome assembly GCA_019740295.1 of Labeo calbasu. Classification (NCBI taxonomy): domain Eukaryota; kingdom Metazoa; phylum Chordata; class Actinopteri; order Cypriniformes; family Cyprinidae; genus Labeo; species Labeo calbasu. The sequence continues at coordinate 3,261 of JAHKKF010508895.1, forward strand.
CATCCGTCACTTTGACGACGGTGACCTTGAGGTGAAAATTTTCCATCATTCTCTATTTTTACTCATCAGCAAAATAGCATAACGCTCGGTATTTCTAATGTGAAAAGAACCACTTTTTTCAGATTTTTTTATTTTTATTCAGCTTCTGAAATGTAAAAAAAAGACTAAAGAATGAGAGATTGCGATCTGATCACCTGGTTTAATGAACCAAATCATTTTTTGTTTCCTTATATGTGACCCTGGACCATAAAACCAGTCTTAAGTAACAAGGGTATATTTGTAGCAATAGCCAAAAATACATTGCATGGGTCAAAATTATCAATTTTTCTTTTATGCCAAAAATCATTAGGATATTAAGTAAAGATCATGTTCCATGAAGATATTTTGTACATTTCCTACCATAAATATCTCAAAATTAATTTTTTGATTAGTAATATGCATTGCTAAGAACTTAATGTGAACAACTTTAAAGGCGATTTTTTCAATATTTTGATTTTTTATTTTTTTTTTGCACCCACAGATTCCAGATTTTCAAATAGTATCTCGGCCAAATATAGTTCTATCCTAACAAACCATACACCAAAAAGCCTATTTATTCACTTTTCAAACTTTGTATAAATCTCAATTTTTTAAATTTAAAATTAAAATTAATTTTTGTAGTCTAGGGTCACATATTATAACTCGCATCTCTCTTTTGCTCTATTTTTTTAATGGAAGCCTATTTCCGTCACAGAATAAAAAAAATAAAAAAGGTAATTGAGACTCATTTCACAGCTCTGACTGTTTCTCACAATTCTGAGTTTTTATCTTGCAATTCTGAAAAAAAGTTAAAAAAAAAAAAAAAAAAGAATTGTGAGAAATAAAAGTCAGAATCATGATATAAAAATCGTAATTAGCTTTTCATTTTTTTATTCCATTGTGGGAATAGGTTTCTATTATCTTTTTTCTTTACTTCTAACAAATAAATTTAACTGAAATAAATATTTATTGTGTAATTAATAATGTATTATACTAAAATATAACATATGTATTAATATAATAATATAATATAATATATGTGACCCTGGACCACAAAACCAGTCTTAAGTAGCACAGGTACGTGTGTAGCAATAGCCAAAAATACGTTGTATGGGTCAAAATGATAGATTTTTCTTTTATGCCAAAACTAGGATATTATGTTAAGATCATGTACCATATTTTGTAAATTTCCTAACTTAATTTTTGATTAGTAATATGCATTGCTAAGAACTTCATTTGGACAACTTCAAAGGTGATTTTCTCAATATTTTGATCTTTTTTGCACCCTCAGATTCCAGATTTTCCAATAGTTGTATCTCAGCCAAATATTCCCTTATCCTAACAAACCATACATCAATGGAAAGCTTATTACATCTCAGTTTTAAAAGAAATTACCCTTACGACTGGTTTGTGGTCCAAGGTCATATATAGTTTTTTAAACCAGTGATTTTATTTAAAATTAAAATTTTAAATCAGAAATGCCTTGTGACAAAATAAGTTTTACCAAATAGCTGTATTTTTAAACAGACAAAATGGTGGAGAATCTTGAATTATTCATCAGTATTTTTCAAATTATTTTCAAAAGTGAAATCCACCTCTCCGTTTTAAATTTTTCCTCTTTTTTTCTCCATTCTCCCTAACACCAAGGGAAGATCTGGCCCAGAATGCAGCTTTATCTAATTGGTGTATTGTCTTGAGAAGCTGGTGACAAGGAAGGCAGTCAGAGGCAAGCTTTCATCAGAGGTTATTTGGAGAAATAACTAATTTCAGTCTTTCTCCCAGCACGGACTCAACCTGCTGCCTCTGAGTCGGGCTCTCTGGAGAGTTCATTAAGACAGTGGCATTCCAGATCTCCTAGTCAACAACTAAACATGGCAGTAACCTTTATACTGCCACACTGTCTCGTCTTGCCTTCGCCTGCACATGCTTAAATTCCAGTGTCCCGCTCATATTAGTACTTTGCACAAAGGACATGGAATGTTTACGGAGAATTATACCGCTGTGGGCCAATTCTACAGGGAAAAGTTAAATTAGACCACAAATTACACAGTAAACATGGTTTGAATATTGTTTGCTTGAAAATAGTTTAATATATTAATGTTTTAGACATTAGAAAAGCATACATGCATAGAATAGAGTGTAGTTTTTCAAATACTAAAATATGTGAACATATCCCAGCTTATCCCACAATACAAGCACCAGCCCAAAACAGGCTAAGCCAATAGCAGGAGTGGTGGGTGGGAGTGGCAGTTTGTTTGACCAATGGCAGACAGAGTAAGAGCTTGGTAATTGTTTAAAAACTATCCTCATTATTTATTAGAAATATTAAAATAATTTGTAATTGTTATAGTCCTAATTAACAGACGTAGTAGTAGTAGTAAAAATAATAATAATAATAATTTTAAAAACGTTGGGGTAATGCATTACAAGTAACACAAGTTATGTAATTAGATTACTTTTTCCATGTAACTAGTAATGCTTTACTTTTTAATTTACAAGAAAATATCAGTTACTTTTTTAAAATAAGTAACGCCAGTTACCTTGTTTTCCCATTTAATGACTGACCTTTCTCCTATCCCATGTTAAGGGAAATTGTAAGTACAAAGGCGCTGTGTGCGCAAATTCAGTATTCCTCAAAATGATTAAAAACACTGAAATGCAAGCTCAGAATATGAATATATTTAAATATGTTAAATAACAAATATCTTTTACGTATTAAAATTTACTAACTAATGTCTTTATTGCTGACCTTTGACGATTCAATTCATCCATATGAATAATGACTTCAGAAAACCATTTCTTTGTGTTTTTTTTTTTTTGACATTTGTTTCTTTTTTTCCTGAAAATTGTTGAACTTTCTTCTCTTCTGTCCTATCCAGAATGCCTTAGGATTATTAATTTCACTTCTAGTGTCAAAGGCCTTTTACGTTTTCCAAAAATACAACTTTTTTATATTAAGAACAAGCAAGCAAGCTAAACCTAAATGAGAAAAAGTACAATTTACAATAAGGTTCATTAGTTAACATTAGTTAACTACATTAGTTAACATGAACTAAGAATGAACACTACTTCTACGGCAGTTATAAATCTTAGTTAATGTTAATTTTAGCATTTACTACTGTATTTTTAAAATAAGTTGTGTTTGTCAACATTAGTTGATGCACTGTGAACTAAGCAACTAACTAATTAAATAAATAAATAAATAAATAAATAAATAAATAAATACTCCAAATCAGTGCCCTCTAGGATGTTTTTATAATTATATGAAAACCAATCATTCGTCTGACCTAAAAGAATTGCAAAAAAAATTATTTCTTCTTTTATTGTTCTTCTTCTTATTATTATTATTTTTACTAATAATTATTATTATATATTAATAGTATACTTAGTTAAAGTTACTTTCAGCATTTAGCATTCACTAGAGTTAAACAGTTAAGTTTTACCATTTTCGAATGCATTCAGTCGATCTCCGGGTCTGGCGGTAGCACTTTTAGCATAGCTTAGCGTAGATCATTGAATCTGATTAGACCGATAGCATCTTGCTCAAAAATGACCATATATAATGACGATATTTTTCCTATTTAAAACTTGACTGTTCTGTAGTTACATCGTGTGCTAAGACTGAAGGAAAATGAAAAGTTGTGATTTTCTAGGCTGATATGGCTAGGAACTAGACTCTCATTCCGGCGTAATAATCAAGGAACTTTGCTGCCGTACCATGGGTGCAGCAGGCGCAATGATATTACACAGCACCTGAAAGTGACCGGCACTAAGTTTGTGTAGATGCAGAGTTGCGCCTGCTGCACGATGTAACTACAGAAGAGTCAAGTTTTAAATAGGAAAAATATTGAAAATCTTTGGTCATTTGGTCAATCTTTGGCTGAACGGATACGAAAACGGTAAAACTCAACTGTTTAACTCTAGGGGAGTTGGAAAATTTGCTAATTTTTTTAAAAAAAGTGGAATGTTCCTTTAAAGTTATTGCAGATTAGCGATGCAAAGCATAATCTATACCTCCTAGACAAACTATTAACATGCAAGTCACAGCTAGAGAAAAATCGGACGACTTTAAGGGGTTTTATCCCATAAGCAAACGCAACACATACCTAATGACGTTCTGACAGTCCTAAAACCCTTCATGTTCTTTCAACATGTCCCTCACCATGTACCAGGCCAGGCTTAAGGTGCCAAGTGAGGCTTGAAGAAACCAAAACTGCCTATGGCTCCCACACCACTGGAGGCATAAGCGCCCGTGAAGATTGTGCTAATTTGTCCATCTCAGTCAACAAGGATGAAAGCAGAAGAGTAATTATTAATTCATTATTAAAAAACTCGTATTATTTATTAGCCTAGGGATCGTGCTGCCCGGTGTGTTTGGCACTCTGTCCAAAGAGGTCCCACTGTTGATGAACACCAGCCCCAGGCAACTGCACTGCCCCCTTTCTCTGTAGTCCAAGACGAGACGCGTTCCCCTGGGCACCACGCCACCGTTCAACCAGGCTTCCACCTGAGACGTCAGCTCCGCTGTGGCCCCGTCATCCGCGTAGGTTTCTTCTGATCATAAGTGACCAGATTCCCGCTTACGAGCCGCGGTTGTTCGGTTCTGACCTGATTTATATTTAGCCGTGTCTGTACACTCAGACCTACGCAAAGGAGCAAAAGGAACCCGATGCAAGATGCAACGGCCCAAGGCTAAAGGTTGGCTATACACAAGTGATGAAGAGGACTTACAGAACGAGCTGTGATCAGGCCTTATTGATTTTTCAAAGCACTTTCAAAGTCATAGCCAGCTTGTTTGTGAATCACAGAGTAATGCACTTCTTGCAGGAGAAGAAGTGGACTTCTATAAATTACAGTGGTTTTTTCCATCACTGTGTTGAAGCATGTATACATTTGGATATTTCCATTTGCTTCAGAACTGCATTTCCAACTTCACATTGGAAACAAGTCAGTGTTTTACTAGTACGCCTGATGGGCAATCAAGAAACCAGCCCCCAAAAACACTGGGCCAGAAACAGACCGTGAATTAAAGCATGTTAATGGAACTGGTGGCAGCAGCCAGCCTCTTGATCAACCAAATGCTTTAGTGTACGACTGCAAAGTGATATTTATGTATATGTTTAAAACTCAATTTAACGCCAGGATAGCATAACTATAATGGGCAGTACTTTTTGAGCTCGGGGCCAATCAATAATTGCTGAAAGCACAAATGATTCTATTTTCTTGGGGCCACTGGAATGATGAGAGAATGGCTGAATTTGATATGTAACCGAATATTCTGGCAAATGTGTTAGATAAGATTATCATTACAAAACCATCAGACATGGGACCTCGAGAAGCAGTGGGAGACAAACTCAAATCTGCACTGATTGATAATGAAAGGATCTCTACTCTAATCATTGCTCCTAGCTAAAAAACTGTGTTGAATGCATTATTCTAGCTGACAGGACATGGGCAGATGCATTGCGTGTGTCGCCCAGAGACATCCAGGACACTTTTAGTCAAAAAATTAGCTGTACACAAGTAGGGTTGGGTATCGAGAACCGGATTCCATTTTAGAAATTTCCAGGAACCGGGTATTTGATAAGACACGTGCATTTCGTTCCGCTTAACGATTCCGGCGTTCTCACTTTAAAGGGATTTTGAAGTTTAAAGGAGAGGTCCACTTCCAGAACAAAAATTTACAGATAATGTACTCACCCCCTTGTCATCCAAGATGTTCATGTCTTTTTTCTTCAGCTGTAAAGAAATTAAGTTTTTTAAGGAAAACATTTCAGGATTTTTCTCCATATAATGGACTGGTATGGTGCCCCGATTTTAAACTTCCAAAATGCAGTTTAAATGCGGCTTCAAAAAAGCCGAGGAAGAAGGGTCTTATCTAGCGAAACGACTGGTTATTTTTATTTAAAAAATACAATTCAAATACTTTTTAATATCAAACACTCGTCTTGTCTTGCTCTTCCTGAACTCTGTGTATTCTGGCTCAAGACAGTTAGGGTATGTCGAAAAACTCCAATCGTATTTTCTCCCTCAACTTCAAAAATCATTTCAAAATTATCCTACATCGCTGCAGAAATACCGACACAGTCTTTGCAAAGTGAACATGCAAAGAAGATCAAATATTCTTAACAAAAAACGTTAAACAGCAATATAGGACGATTTTGAAGTTGAGGGGGAACATGAGATGGGAGTTTTTGACATACCCTAACTCTCATGAACCGGAAAAAAACAGACTTCAGGCAAAGTAAGACAAGATGAGCATTTGACATTAAAAAGTATATAAATTGTATTATTTTTTATGAAAATAACCGATCGTTTTGCTAGATAAGACCCTTCTTCCTCGGCTGGGATCATTTACAACCGCATTTGGGATTGTTTGAAGCCCCATTTAAACTGCATTTTGTAAGTTCAAAATCGGGGCACCATATCTGTCTATTATATGGAGAAAAATGCTGAAATGTTTTCTTCAAAAACACTTTTCTTTACGACTGAAGAAAGACAAGAACATCTTGGTTGACAAGGGGGTGAGTACATTATATGTGAATCTTTGTTTTGGAAGTGGACTTCTCCTTTAAGGTGAAAGTAAACAGATGAGAAACAAAACTAATGTGTAACAGCATTTTTAGATCCATGTGCGTTCGGTGTTAAAGAGACAGCAGACTAATAAACATACTGCGTGTCATTAATATTAACCCAAGAACAAAAAAGTATTCACAGATCTTGACTGAATTTATATTTTAGTAATCAAAAGAAACCTATGCAGTGTTTTTAAACTTTTGATTTAAATTTCTATACATGCAATTTGTTCAGTATTTATTTATACTATTGCTAATTTATTTCCTTGTTCCTATTTTATTTCTGACTGTTTACTTATTCAAATTTGAAATTCTTGTTAGTATAGTTGTTTTTGCTGTGGTATTTTTTGTTAAAATCATAAGCAACAGCTCCTCTTAGTTCTAAGTGTTCTATAGGCTGCTGATTTTTGCTCATGTTATTCAGCTGCAACAGAAAGCTTTGTAAAAATACAGAATAAAAATGTTTGACTTAACTTTTAATTGATTTTATGTTATTGGAATCGAAACTAGGAATCATTAAGAATCGAAATCGATAAAATTTTGATAAAACCCAACCCTATACACAAGCAAGGGAATAGTATGTGGTCCAGGAAGCAACATAACACCTACAAAACGTGGGCCATATCATCATAGCATTAATCTCATTACTTTATTTAAAGAGACAGTTCACCCAAAAATGAAAATTCTGACATTAATTACTCCCCCTCATGTCATTCCAAGACCTTCGTTCATCTTTGGAACACAAATTAAGATATTTTTGATGAAATCTGAGAGTTTTCTGACCCTACATAGACAGCAATGTAATTACCACGTGCAAGGCCCAGAAAGGTAGTAAGGTGGTGCTTACGTGTTGCATAAATTGTTGAATAAAGTAGTTATTTTTAGTTTTTTGGCTGACAAAAAGTATTCTCTTAGCTTCATAAACTGACTATTTTAATGATGTCCTTACTACCTTTCTGGGCCTTGAGTGTGATAGTTGTGTTGCTGTCTATGCAGAATTTCATCAAAAATATCTTAATTTGTGTTCTGAAGATGAGTAATTAATGACAGAATTTTCATTTTTGGGTGAACTATCCCTTTAAGGATTCTTTGATAAGGATTTTTCGAATACATCCTTGCTGAATAAAATAGCTAATTTTAATGGGGGTTTTTTTGAGAAAACATTTGCGCTCAAAACATTGAGTTCAAACTCAAACTTAGATTAAATTACAAGATCCTGAATGAAATATATTTACATGTATAAAACGTAGTAAGAAAGCCATGGACAAGGAGAAATCGACAGTTTTAGGAGTACCTAAGCACCTGGTCAACAAACTAGACTGTGCTGCAGCTAAAGTATTGTTCCTCTATAAAGAACGTCTATTTACTGTTTGCAATTACAAGCCGATATTGCAGTAACACGGATGCCTTCCGATCTTTTATTTAAACTTGGAGAAAGTCTGAAAAACCCTTAATCGAGTCTGAAAAACCTTTTGTCGATGATGACCCTTTACTACAAGGATACTGTAGTTATTAATATATAGCGGACTGTGCGACTGAAAGCCACACATCCAAACAAAATAACCAACATGGCCTCTCAGTGTTAAGCAAGCCATTCGGATAAACGTCCCTCATTTTGAAAACATGAACGCAGAAGTCCAGCAGTAAACATTTCGCCTTGAGAGCCTCTTCAGAATTGGTAGATAAAGGCCTTGGTTAACAATCAGTTAATCAAAACGTGAAGGTTTTTTGTTGAAAGTGTGCTTTTCTGCTCTCAAAGGGTCTTGCCCTCCAACTTAGAACCAAAAGAGATGTTTTGTTTTAGTAAAAAGAAAGTAGACATGACATGCTCTTCACAAGGACGTCGTACAACTGACTTCATCAACTTTTGGCACCATCAATAGCCCACACAGCCAGCGCACCGCTCGCGACTGAATGGCACACACAAACAAAAGTGTTCCCAGCCTGCCGTTTCAGATGTAAAGTAGATATGTAATTTAATTTCTCAGAAAAAGGTGTCCCTTCTTATTTCATTACGAACACCTTGGGAGGCTGTGTTAAATGCTGTTTAGGTCACCTCTATGCGGTCTAAGTGCAATCTATCTTCCTTTGTCACTGTCACAGATCCAGGGTCAAAGCACAGAACCACTGAGACTGTGCCTTCCACTGCCTTTGTCTGACTACGAGTTCATTACAAATCCATGAGAGGAAAAAGCAGGGATTAAAACAGGAATAGCTTTATTGATGCAGCCGTTAAAGGAGACTCGTAGGGCATTCAAAACACAGACATACTGAAGCCCTGACTTTATACTACATAGACTGTATTGTTGAGACTGTCCGTCTACCTTTCAAACAAACTTTAGTAAAACGGACACTTAGTTTTGCTATAACATTGTTACCTGCACTGGCAGTTGATATTCAACATAAGCTAGCAGTGCTCAAAAAAAATTCCAGATTGTTCCATATAAAAAATATATTGTCATTATTTACTCCTTTGTTTCTTATGGAATCCCGTTTCCACCACTGAATAAAAAAAAAAGGTAACTGCGACTTTTTAATCTCACAAGTTTTTCTCGGAATTGCAAGATATAGACTCACAATTCCAAATTATTGGAATTAAAAAGTCAGAACTGTGTGATATAAACTCAAAATTAAGAGAAAAACAACTCATAATTGTGATAAACTTACAATTCTGAGAAAGAAGTCTTTTTAACACAAAATTGTGAGTTATTAAGTGAGAATTGTGTGATATAAACTTGCAATTCTAAGAAAATGCTTTTTTCCCCTTCAGTACTGTAAGTAACTGTAATAAAAAAAAAAGTCAGAATTGTGAGTTTATATCCTTCGGGCTTTATAACTTGCGATCACGGGTTTATATCAAGCAATTCTAGGGAAAAAAAATTCTGAACTGTAAGAAAAAAGTCAGAACTGTGAGTTTATATCTCGCAATTCTGTGGAAAAAGTCAGAATTGTGGCTTCTGGCTTTATAACTTGCAATCGGCTGGTTTATATCAATTTTGAGAAAAAAGTCAAGATTGTACATTTTTAGCACGCAATTCTAAAAAAAAAAAAGAATTGCGAGAAAAAAAGTCAGATTTGTGTATCCTTCTGACTTTATAACTTGCAATTGCAGGTTTATATTAAGCAATTCTAAGAAAAAAAAGTCAGAATTGTGAAGTGTAAACTTGCAATTGTGAGAAAAAAAGTCAGAACTGTGTTTATATCTCACAATTCTGAGGAAAAAGTCAGAACTGTAAGTTTATATCAAGAGATTCTAAGAAAAAAAAGTCAGAATTGTAAGATGTAAACTCGCAATTGTGAGAAAGTCAGAATTGTGAGTTTAAATCCTTCTGACTTTATAACTTGCAATTGCGGGTTTAAATCAAGCAATTCTAAAAAAAAAAAAAAGTCAGAACTGTGAGATGAAAACTCGCAATTGTGAGAAAAAAAAGTCAGAATTGTGTTTATATCACAATTCTGAGGAAAAAGTCAGAATTGTAAGTTTAAATCAAGCGATTCTAAGAAAAAAAGTCAAAATTGTGAGTTTATAACCTTTTGACTTTATAACTTGCAATTGTGGGTTTAAATCTCACAATGCTAAGGAAAAAATTCTGAATTGTAGGTTTATATCAAGCAATTCTAAGAAAAAAAAAGTCAGAATTGAGACGTAAACTCGCAATTGCGGGAAAAAGTCAGAATTGAGAATTTATATCTCACAATTCTGAGAAAAATGTCAGAATTGTGAGTTTATATCTCAATTCTGAGAAAAAAAGTCAAATTTCTAAGTTAGTATTACAATTTTGAGAAAAAAAAAATTCACATGTAAACTCACAACTGTAAGAAAAAGTCAGAATTCTGAGATAAATAGTCGTAATACCTTTTGTTAATTCAGTGGTGGAAACTGGCTTTCATGGTTTCTTCTACAAAACACAAAAGATATTTGGAATTATTTAAAATTATCACTTGAAAAATGTTTTGTCCACAATTAATAATATTGTATGGACAAAAAATAATAATAATAATAATAATAACAATTGTAAAAATGTCATCTTTTCTGTTGTGCATAAAAATTTGGACTGACATGAATGCGAGTAGAAGACAGAATTACATTTTTTAGGACGCTACCATTTTAAAACACTTTTTTTAAATATCTTGAAGATAAAAAAAAACGTTTAAAAGAGACTTAAAGATGCATTCAACTAAATCTGGACTGAAGTTTACAATTACCAAAAAAAAAAAAACTATTAATAATTTCAAATAACTAAAGCACTTTCAAAAACATTCCAAATATTCAATTCAATTAAATAACATTTAAAAATACACATATATAAATACTCTCTCTACAGTAGTGGAAGCAGCCATATTTTCTTCTTTCTATTACTGTCTGTATCGGGAGGTGTAAATCACGGGTTAGTGAAAAACAGAGGCTCTTGGCCTCAAATTTTATTGGACAATCATCACTGCCAACTGGGTTTTGACCGATTAGGGTTCTTTCCCGTAACTGTTGTGGAGTTCTCCAATTCTGCACAATCAACAAACCATAATGAGAACTTAAGCAAAAGAGAGGCCCTCCGGTTCACTCGGAGGGGAATCACAGAGATGCCAGTGTGATTTATGAATTAAACATATTTTCAATGAAATTTTGTTTAGTTATATTTTGCAGTATATTGTGGCTTCCCCCCTCTTTCATTACAAACCGAAGTGCCGTAATGAAAACAGTTGCTTGCAGCACAGAGCCAGTTTTGAACGCTTTATGCAGAGGAAAATTTATCACCGGCGTTCTAGCGTAGTCACACATGGCCTTCCCACAAACAATGGAGTCTGGGTTTAGCAAAATAGCAGCCCGAGCTACAAATAAACGTAGCGGTGGCAGACAGATCGCCTTGTTCCACTGTGAAGAGCCTGAGAGTGCCATTGTCTTCCCTGAAAAGTATATTCCAAAAATCAATAATATTCTGACAGATTGTATAAAGATCACCCATCTGCTTGCGGAGACCTCATTAGCGCAAATACCTCCAGGAAAAACGTGCTAATAAATGAAAATAAAATTAACAACGCAAGAGCTCTTTTAAGAACTTGCCTGCAGTGTTCCCGTTAATTATTTCAGAGACCGAATTAGAATGAGACTAACCTGGCTTTTCACCTTTGGCTTTTGTAAAAATAATGCAACCTTTGTGTGGATGTACGTACCTGGAGGCAGTCTTTCAGGGATGACGGTAAACAATTCGCTTTCACTGAAGTGCAAACACATCTGAAACATGAGCCTTTAACAGATAATGACATGCCACGGCTCCGTTTCAAAGCTGCCATGCTAAGCTCAGATTTAACTAGTTCACTGGAAATTTCGAATGTATAATAGTGAAGGACAGTGACTCTGAAAGAATTAAATCCTGTCTCTCAAAGAGGAATATGGAAGAATATTTAAATTATTTCTTGTTCTCAAAAGGAAAACAACACAAGCGCTGGTCTAAAGTTTCTTTTTTTTTTTGTATCAGCACTGAGAAATAATATTTCACAATAAAATATGAAAAACACTCAAACTGAGGGATGGCAGGAAATCCGCAGAAAGATACAAAAAACAGAATTTGACACTTATTTTGCTTTCTGATGAAATCATGAAATTGTAATTATTTTATTCAATTGACAGCTAAAGTTTTAAAATCAGGAAATACAAACAAATATGCATATTATATTTTTGTGAGAAAAAAAATCGTTTCTCTATTAATGTACTATTTATATTTGTACTGACAATTTTATTGTTCTTTTATAGAAATGAAAATAAATATACAAAAATGTAAAATGTTCAAAAGTATATATGATTTGCCCTAAACAGTATATTCTCTCATCATTTATCCATTACAATTAATAGTTTCTCTCTCCTACCTTGCATTGTACTGTACAATTTTTATTTGTGTTTACAACCGTTTTTACACAATTTTAAAGAATCTTTTGTACAAATGCATAAATAAACACACTGTAGGCACCTTCTGCACATAATTTGCTTTAAACTGTATATTCTGTCATCGTTTATCCAACCTAATGTCGCTCTCTGTCACTTTTCCCCCCTATGGAACACAAAATGCATTATTATCAAAATGTCAAAGTTGATCTTTTCCATACAGTGAAAATGCACAGTGATCGCTGGCTGTCAAGTTCAGATACAATCTTGCTCGGTTCATTTAAAAAAAAAAGAGACAGAGAAAAGGGTTTGAGATTTGAACCAATGTCACATTGCATGTTAATCAAAAAGTGCACCATTAAACTAACACCTTAGATTAGCAACTACCACGTTAGTATCCCACATACAAAAGCTGTAACTGAAGCTACTAATTTGCTTCAATTTAGATACCTTTAAGGTACTTAAATGCACCCTTCAGCAGTAAATAATGTGCAAAGGTAAGTGTTTTTAATCACACTTAGTAAGCTAGGATGACCACTGGTGCGCCCTCTGAAAAACATGGAAAAAACATTTACCTCAATAAATGTCTTAACGGCTGAACATTTAAAAAGCAAGGAAAAGTAACACTAAACTAATCAAACAAAGCACTTTTTGGGTTGTGCATCAATGGAATCAGGGGTAAGGCCCATCAAACTCATCAAAACACTGAGTGAAATCGCCTCAGCGGTAGGAGACTACACAGCTGACCCTTGCTTTCTAACTGCTACTACCGGTTCTTCTGATGCACGCAGGTTCACCGTGGCCGTCAGTGAGCCCTCGGCTCTGGGAAAGGCGTACGGTCGTTTCAGTGAACTCCGCACAGTCATCCTTCATAGTGTTGCTCTGAGCATCATATCAAGCTTTTGCCACCTCAGCCCTGGATGTGGCCTCCATAGACCCTCGTGCATTCATGCGTTTACTAAGAGAGAAAGAGCAGCATCCACCACAGGAAGGTGCATCTTACCAGCCTCTGTTTGGGGAGGTGGAGGTGTAGACGGGGGTGGAAGAGTAACCACAGACCATTTAAATCGGCCCAGTGAGCCTCCGAAATTGCCTTTGGGGTGGAGCGATTGCAATGTTCTAGATCATTAGGTCAAATAAGTCATGGAGAAATTCCAGTTAGAGAGGGCAAATTTGCGGACATTTTGACAAAACTGTATATCATGGTCTGGTTTCTAAAGATGGGCCAGAGAGTGGGTTTTGCCTAAAATTGCTCCCTACTGTGAGGACGGAGTTAATGACCTCATAGCTCTCCTGTCTTTTCAGATGGCAGCCTGAGCTTCCAAACAATTTATATTAGTGTGACCGATGTGGATTGCAATACATTAGCCAATTTGATACTGAACAGCTCCACATGCTCTTCAAAATAAAAAACACCCCAGTGTGTTGTGACTTTTTAAAAAACCTCACACCTTCATACATCATGCAAGAAGTGACTCACTGGCCGCTGGTAAAATAACAGCCGGATTTCTGCTGTCGAGTAGTTTGTCAGACCGCTGTGGTTTCACAGTACAGTCAGCCTCAAAAACGGCTATCGTTCATTCTGAAAATAAAGTGGGTGGGTGTCAATTTGGAAGTAAGGAAGGCCAGAATGGTCAAAGTTACCCAACAACCGGGTAAGCAATTAGTCACATCAATTAGTTTAAATACAGCTCTATTTTCAGCCATGGTGCTTTAAAAAAAAATAAAAAAGATGCAAATTTGCATGCAAATCTTACAGGAATACAATCACAGTCTTGGGCCTTGTCCACACTAATACGTTTTCGTTTGAAAATGCATCTTTTTCTCTCTGTTTTGGCCTTCCATCCACACTGAGATGGCATTTTTTGTCAAAGAAAGGGTCAATTTTAAAACGTCATTTTCACATTGTAGTGTGGACTGTGACAACGGAGGCTTTTGAAAACAATGACGCATGTTTAGTCATGTGAAGCATATTGTACCAACAGATACTTGTGTTTACACCGGTATTGTGGCCATGTTGCTAAAGATCTGTTTTGTACACACTTCATATTACAGTCCGGCAAAGATGGCAGGAAATTTACTCACAATTGCTGTCCTATGGCAAAACATGAGGGTTGTTGGGTTTTATATCAAACATTGCATGAAAACGTATTACGTCTGTTCCGTCTGTATCATCTCAGTGAGCTTTTACGGGGTTAACATTCGCATAAAGGCGAATTTACATTTTCTGAGTGTGGGTGAGAAACTTTTGGAAAATGTTTGAAAACGCTAGTGTAGATGGAAAGTGTTTTGAAATGAAAACGCTGTTTTCAAATATATCCAGATTAATGTAGACGTAGCCTTATATAACACATATACNAAAAAAAAAAAAAAAAGACTGACTATGAATGTCTGCACTACCAGTCAAAAGTTTTTGAACAGTAAGAGTTTTTATGTTTTTAAAATAATTATGTTCTTCTCACCAAACCTGTATTTTTTGATCCAAAATACAGCAAAAGCAGTAATGTTGTGAATATTTTTACTATTTAAAATAACTTTCTATTTGAATATAGTTTAAAATGTAATTTATTCCTGTTATCAAAGCTAAATTTTCAGCATCATTACTCCAGTCTTCAGTGTCACGTGATCCTTAAGAAATCATTCTAATATGCTGATTTACTATTCAAGAAACATTTTTAATTATTTTTATTAATTGTTTTGTTGAACATTATTTTACATGTGACTGGAGTAATGAAGCTAAAAAAAAAAAAGCTTTGAAATCACAGGAATAAATTACATTTTAAAATATTTAAATAGAGAGCATTTATTTTAAACGGTAAAAATATTTCAAAATTTTACTGTTTTTGCTGTATTTTGCATCAAATAAATGCAGGCTTGGTGGGACTTATTTAAAACAAAAAAAACAACAACAACAACAACAACAACATTAAAAAACTTACTGTTCAAATACTTTTGACTGGTAGTGTATGTATGTATGTACATGGGTGTAAAAATACAGAGTACTTGAAGTAAAAGTATGTAACCAAAAATAAGTGTACATTTGGGGAAAAAAGCATTAAATCTGTATTTAAAAATTAAAAAACAAGTAAATGTTAACCGATGAAACTGGATCCACAGTTCTTAAAGTAACCATTTTCATTACAATTTCCTAACTAGGTAAAGGTCTAGAATATAGAAACATGAAACAATCATCATAAATGATGACCTGTTTAACCTTTTAACCATCACCCGTCCCCATCATGACAAACTGTGTATCGTTGGAAAGGCCCAAGACTCCTAAATAGATATTTTACTGCTGCTTTTTGTTACAAACTTTGTAGAAACAGTAACAGATTAATTTACAACAAGAGTGCACCTAAAAAATCTGCATCATAACAGGAGTTCTGACCTTTGTCCCAAAAAATCTTTTTTTGCTGCCTTTTTCTCTATCACGTTTTAGAAATCATACAAACATTGTAGATCAGTTGAAAGCATAAAACCTCAAAATTCATCCTGTGAAAGCCATTTTAAAATCAGACATAACATTACATGTATTCGTTCATGAATTACAACAATTTAAGTTTGGACAGTGCACTTTGAAGTCGATGTTCAAAAATGGGGGTGACAGTTAAAAGGTTAATATAAACTTTATACTCCTTATGGCGTCATTTAGACAATAAAAGTACAAAATATTCAGTTTTAATGACACTTGAGTAAAGTTAATAAATTCCCCAAATAATATAATACTTAAGTACAGTTATTTATGTAATATACACCTCTGCACATACGTATTTGATCACTGCACGTAAGAAAGCATGTAAAAGTTAAAAATAATTCAAATTTTCTCTATATTCGGTTCCATCCTTTTAAAGAATACATCATCTATTTTAAAAACATGTAACTTTAAAAATAGTTTCTAAACAAAGAAGCTTTACCATTTCTGTTTAATTTCCAACAGACATGACCTGAAACATGAAATGCTAACCATGCTGTTTTTTTTCCATGACAGCATATCTACAACAGTGAGCGATTCATACGGTGCTTCTAATCTACCATTCCTAAACTTGCAATGCATTCATATACATAGTCGTATAATATCAGCGCACCACACAAACAAATGTAACACCGCAAGCGGCGTCCAGCTCAGCCCACACAGGCTCAGTGTAAACTGCCTTATCAGGCTGAAAGCAAGCACCCAGGGTCTATCAGCACAGTGTACATGTCCACAGCGAACACCCTAAACACCCCGCTGCCTGTCCGACCACGTCTGCGGTGTGTCACAGCACGTGAAAACGCTTTTCCATGACAGGTAATGTGTTTCCAGTTAAAGCCCCGTCCACTTAGCGAAAGGTGGAAATGAATCAGCTCACGAAAGCATCACCTCACAGTTTAGGGCAGCGGCGGCTTCATCTAACAGGCGGTCGAGGTGTGGCGTGGGGGCCGCTCAGCGCCCTGGGTAAAGGCCCCACGTTGCCAACCGTTAATAGGCTTAAGCCCGGGCCCACTGTCTTTCATCATGGCGGTGGGTCTGCTTGTCCATACTAGCCTGCCAGACCAACAGTTTTCACACGTATGTATAGTTGGAAAGAAGTGGAGCAGATGTGGCTTTCATCTCCCCTGACAAAGTTTCTCTAGAAACACAAACACTCCCAAAAACTAAGTTTAATTCTCTGAGGCAGGGTATGATCCATTTTTTACAGTGGGCTCACCGCGCTCGCAATGAAACAACGACCCTACTGTTTGGCATTGCAGTCTGTATTTATTTTCAATCCATCCTTTCTTCTTTCTCTCATCTTTTAATTAATTTTTTATCCCCTGCGTGCGACTGGAGCCCCTCGCTAGCCCGGTCTCCTGTCGGGACGCTATATTATTCTCAAGCGTAAATGAAGACAAAGAATTTTTCAAATCACCTCCAGTCAAGCGCCATGATTTGTTTTATTCATCCTCGTCCAACCCCTTTTTTCCCCACATCCTCTTGTCAATTTTGCATGCGTTGCCTGGTGTGAAGCCCTTCTCTGCTGTTTGTCCCACATGAGGGCTGGAACTTTCATGCCGCTTTAGCATGCGAGTTCGCTGCCGATCTCCCTCTAGGTCAACGTCTCCTTTGGTCTGAGGGCAAGTGTCCCGTCTGCCTGCATCGCCATCTTGAGAAACAACCCTAGTCCTTTTTAAAGGTAAAAAAGTAGTTTTTAAATAGTTTAAAACCATTTTCGCAAGACGTGATTATTTCTTTCACTCTGTGTTTGTAATTAACAAAGCAGCGTGTCCACATGTGCTTAGCAATATGTTAAAAGCTCTTTAGTTTGTTCAAGTTTAGCTTGTAGGCATCTTACACATGCCATAATGTAAGCTGTGTCACACTGTAATCAAGTTCCTATCCCCTAGGATAAATGACATAAAGGCAGACATATATATGTTGAATTATAATTCATGTCTGCTATCAACTGAAATTAGAAGAATGTCATAAGGCCATAAAAAAAAGTCTCATATACTCACCAATGCTGATGTAACAATGTCTTATATACAGTACTCGCTACTTCTTTGATAAAATAATACATTAAATCAATAATATTATTTTAAAATAATTGTTTTATATTGTAATATATTTGCTGAAGAAACATTTATTATTTATTATAAATGCCAAAAACAGTTGTACTGCTTTATTTTATTTATTTTGGAAATCTTGACCCTTTTTTTTGATTCTTTGATTAATAGAAAGGTTTGAAAAACAGAATTTATTTGAAAGAAATTATCTATAACAACGATTGATTATAAAAGCATAAAAAAAAATACTGCAAATCTTACCAACCTTACATTTTTGACCTGAATCTCGAAGTCCTATTTTGCTTAACATTATTCATATTTCCAAAAGCTAGACTGGAAAACATTAATATTCAGTATATCTGAACATAATAAAATCATTTTCAACATTGCATAACATTTTCTTACATTTAGAGAAAGAACTCAGTGACCCT